>SJYA01008380.1:0-21287 GCA_006410615.1 Neotragus moschatus
TGGAGTGCTGCGATTCATGGGGTTGCAAAGAGTCAGACACGACTGAGTGACTGAACTGAACTGAACTGATACTTATCCTGATATAAAGATTTAGCAGACCATTTCAGACAAGAAGGATTTTCAAATACAGTTTCTCTTTGGAATCCGTACAGTGCTTTGGAGATGAAGCTGTGAGGCACATATTATAACTAGAATTCCGCTTTAGAAATGCAAGCTAAACTGAGTAACAAGAAGTTATTTCCAGTGTATAACTGACCACTCTCATGTTTTGGTAATCTATCATTAAATACCTGGACATCTGAGTCAGGGTTACAAAATAGGAGGAATTATAAAAATGGTCTGCAGTTTGCTAAGGAGAGTGCAATGCACTTTGAGCACTTTATCTCATTTAGTCCTTGCACAAACTCCTGAGGCAAATAAGGTTTGAGTATTTCACACATCAGGGAAAAGGCCACAGACTGGTAAGTGACCACAGACTGGTAAGTGACTTATCCAGGCCACACTCAGTGAGCAAGTGTTTGAAACAAGATTTGAACTGAGGTTTTCTGGCTAGAGTACATAGTCTTTCCTTAGTCTATCTCAGCTTCTAGTACCAGAAACATAATTTTCTCCCCAGAAGGCTTTTTTCCCCTCACTATACTCTAAGTACATGCATAAGGTTTCATATAATGGGAAAATAGTATTTTTCACATGCTTGACATGAAAAATTGGGTAATTGTTACTGTTACTGTTGGGCTTCTCTGGTGGCTCAGACAGTGAAGAATTCTTTTGCAGTGCAGGAGACCTGGGTTCAATCCTTGTGTTGGGAAGATCCTCTGGAGAAGGGAATGGCTACCTACTCCAGTATTCTTGCCTGGAGAATCCCATGGACAGAGGACCCCATGGGGTCTCAAAGAGTCAGACAGGACTGAGTGACTAACTCTTTCACTTTCCTTACTGCCTTTGTTAGAGAAAAACCCATAGAATCTTGGCTAAGTTGATTTGCTTTGGCTGAAAAACTTCATTCCCATATACATATGGGATTCCAATCTTTTTCTAAATATCACCATATCAGAGTTGACTTCATGGAAATCAGTATAAAAAGTGTTATCCTTCTGCCTCTAATTCAGGTCAGTTCAGTCACTCAGTCATGTCCGACTCTTTGCAACAACATGGACTGCAGCACACCAGGCTCCCCTGCCGATCACCAACTCCTGGAGCATACTCAAACTCATGTCCATCATGTCAGTGATGCCATCCAACTCTCTCAACTTCTGCCATCCCCTTCTCTCCCTGCCTTCAATTTTTCCCAGCATCAGAGTCTTTTCCAATGAGTGGGTTCTTCACATCAGGTAGCCAAAGTATTGGAGTTTCAGCTTCAGTATCAGTCTTTCCAATGAATATTCAGGACCTATTTCCTTTACGATTGATTGGTTGGATCTCTTTGCAGTCCAAGGGCCTTCAACAACACCACAGTTCAGAAGCATCAATTCTTCAAGGCTCAGCTTTCTTTATAGTCCAATTCTCACATTCATACGTGACTACTGGAAAAACCATAGCTTTGACTAGATGGACCTTTGTTGGTAAAGTAATGTCTCTGCTTTTTAATATGCTGTCTAGGTTGGTCATACCTTTTCTTCAAAGGAGCAAGCCTCTAATTCTCTGTCCCCTTAATCTTATTTTTCTTTACAGCACTTTATAGTATTTACACTGATATACTGTATCTTATTCTGCCTTTTTTTTGAAATGTATATTCCCACTAGAGTGTAAACTCCATAAGAACATGGATTGTGTGTTTTGTTCACAGATATATTGTGAACATGACATGAGACACTCAGTGGACATTTAGCTGGTGCTGCAAAAACATATCCTGAATGTATAAAAGATTTTATCTTATGTTACCACTTGGGTAAAAAATAGTTGCTTTTACAAAAGGAGCTCAACCTGGTGCTCTCTGACAACCTAGATGGGTAGGATGGAGAGGGAAGCAGGAGGGAGGTTCCAGAGGGTAGGGACATATGTGTACCTATGGCTGATTCATGTTGATGTATGGCAGAAACCAAAACGACCTTGTCAAACAATTATCCTCCAATTTTAGAAACAAAAAAAGGAATAGTTATTTTTACACTTGAATAGCCATGGACAATACCTTTAAAACAAACCAGATGTTGATGCTAAGTAGAAATGGTTGGGAGAAATTGGAAGGTTCCTCACAATGTGTATAACTTTGGGAAAGAAATACTTGAAGATTATACCCAACAAAGGCTTACAGAGGGAGCAGGAGGTAAACCAATATTTTATAATGCAGTATTTTAAAATATTAAGTAAATGAGAGTCACTCAGTTGTGTCCAACTCTGCAACCCCATGGACTATACAGTCCATGGAATTCTCCAGGCCATAGTACCAAAGTGGGTAACTGTTCCCTTCTCCAGGGTATCTTCCCAACCCAGGGATCAAAACCAAGTTCCTGCATTGCAGGCAGTTCTATATATAAAGGCGGACCATTTATTCTAAATTCTCATGTCTTCGTACATTGTGGCTATAGTAAACAGCAACGTAATCTTGCATTATCATCTGGATGTACAAGTGTATTTCAGTTCTGCATATTACTACAGGAGGGATCTACCTCAGCATCAGCCTAATATTAAATGTGCCAATTTCCTTCCTGTCACTCACTCTTAGATTTTGCTGCATTTTATACTTAATATTAAAAGTTTTTTAGAATATGCTCCTACAATGGAAAACTATATTCTATGCAATTTTTCTTTGCACCGGTGTTTTAAATGTTATAATACTGAAAATACACTGAAAGCCCTATGCTAGCATATCAGCACAGGCTGCAGAATTTTGTTTTTTCAAAGACGTATTATACAGCAATGGTACATGGAGGACATAATTTCTCACACAGTACAGACTTAAGGAGTTGAAAGAATAGTGCTTTACGGTGGGGCTTCGAGTAGTGTAAACGTAACTAAGATTACTATTTATTTCGCTTGCCCAGTTTGATCAACTGGTGAAATTTACTAGCTAATCATAGAGCTAAGAGGGTAATAATGATTATTAATAGCAACAAGGGAGTTTCAGAGAAACTAAACAAAATGAAATACACTTTAGTTTGATGTTGCTCTAGCGTCTGGAAAAGTAAGTAGTGTATATTTATGCTGGCTAATATATGAGCCAAAACACCACAACCTTCAGTCAATTGCATTATAAAACAGAATGTATATAGTTACATTAAGATGGTAGTACATGCCTGGAAAATCCCATGGATGGAGGAGCCTGGTGGGTTGCAGTCCGTGGGGTCGCTAAGAGTCAAANGATGTTGCTCTAGCGTCTGGAAAAGTAAGTAGTGTATATTTATGCTGGCTAATATATGAGCCAAAACACCACAACCTTCAGTCAATTGCATTATAAAACAGAATGTATATAGTTACATTAAGATGGTAGTACATGCCTGGAAAATCCCATGGATGGAGGAGCCTGGTGGGTTGCAGTCCGTGGGGTCGCTAAGAGTCAAACATGACTGAGCGACTTCACTTTCACTTTTCCCTTTCATGCATTGGAGAAGGAAATGGCAACTCACTCCAGTGTTCCTGCCTGGAGAATCCCAGGGATGGCGGAGCATGGTGGGCTGCCGTCTATGGGGTCGCACAGAGTCGGACACGACTAAAGCGACTTAGCAGCAGCACATGCCACTTACATGCTACTTAAAATCTCACATTGTCACATGGTACCACAATCCATAGCCTTCTAGCAAAACAACTCAAGGTAAATAACCAAAATCTCCAAGAGTCAAGATGAAGAATTATATATGGTGAAACTCATGAGTACCAGTATTTTGTCACCCCAAAAGTTACAATTCTATTCCTACTGCTAGGGCTGGAAGCAAGTAGGTGTGGATTAGACAACACTGTGTGAATGAGACAACACTGTGTGAATGAGTTTCTTCTGCTATAGTCATATGTCTCATCTTATAACCAATGTTTCAGTGTACACGGGAAACTCAAACTACCTGGGTCTAATTCCTGAACTCAGGATTTACTATAATTAATTGTGTCACTTTGAGGAAACAAAAGAACATCTTTGGACCTTGGTTTATTATTTGTAGGAAAGAGAACGTAACAGTTCCTGCTGCTTTAGGTTGCTGTGAAAATTAAGTAACAAAATCCTTGAAAGGTTCTAAACTCTTACCTTGCGTGTAGTAAGCACTCAAAAACTGTTAAATGTTTTTATTCATACCCAAGGAAACATATTCTCAGAGCATTATCACTAAGTTGTATGCTCAACAAATCTGCTTTGTTCCTAATACCTTAGTCCTATTATATAGAAACATGCTTGGAAACTTCAAAAACATTCCATGCTAGGTTCACAGCAAATTTAGTTTGTCTATATGGACATTCTTTTTCATTTATCTTTTTTAGAATTACTACTTTTATTGCCCTGTACATCTTGCTGACCTATTGTAGAATGTATAGTGACAAAATTTTAGATGAATGAGAAATTCCAATTTTAGACACTTTTGGTAAGCATCCATCTATAACTAAGATCTAATTAAGTGGGATATAACCAATCCTGACAGAGGTACTTCTTTTATTTTTGGTAAACATTTCTCATCTACTCTGTTTCTATTGCTATGACCATCTCTTTCTCTGTTCATTCCTTTCAATTTACATACTAACTGAAAACAAATATTACCATACTAACCCATAATTAAGACAATTCAGTAGCTTCCCATTGCTCTAAAGATAAACACTGTAAGACCTTTCAGGACTGTCTCCTTCCAGTTGCTTTGGCTTCTGGAAATAGGGTCATCACTGCGTCCTGCTCTCAGCCTTGCTTGCTCCCCTTCAATCCCTCANACTCCCAATCCCTCCCAGCATCAGAGTCTTTTCCAATGAGTCAACTCTTCGCATGAGGTGGCCAAAGTACTGGAGCTTCAGCTTTAGCGTCATTGAACTGAACTGAACTGAAGTGATAACAAAAATTGTAACAATATTGCAATTATCCTCCAATTAAATATTTTTTTTAAAAAGCATCAAATCAAATAATGAAGTATTCTTGGTTATTAAGTGTAAGACCTGTCAATCAAACCTAGATTCTTAGTCAATCTGATAGCCTTTTCTATAAACCAAGCTGCCTGCTTATGCACATATATATATATATATATATATATATATATATATATATATGTATCGATAGTCTTCATGGTCATTCAGGATTGGTGTTCTCAGCAGCAAAGAAGCTAAAATCAATGGAACTGATAACCTAAGGAAAGTCTTACCTCACGGTGGCATTTAGGTGTCCCCTCCAATCTTGATTATGAGACAATGTTTCACAACAATTTAGGGGAGAGATTGATACTTTATCTGGTTTCTATAGCTGTTACAGCAAGATTGTAATAAAACACAATGAGAGAATGAAATCCACATAAAAATCTAGAGGCCGTGTATCGCCTGGCCCCAGCCAGCTCAGTGCTTCCGTGTCCTCATCTCTCCCTGCACCGCCATGGTCACCTGAGGCCGCCTTGCTCTTCCTCATCCTGCCAGGGGCATCACTCACCCAGCCCTGCAGGTTATCTCCTGCTCACTGCAGGTGGGACCATCTCCCCCTTACACATTTCAAGTGTGTCCCCCCAGTTCAAGTCTCTGCTGCCACGCTCAGTTTTCAGAAACCTTCTCTGTCCCACCAGAAAAGACCCTCTGACTACTTTCCATCCCTCAGACCAGAGTTATTCCTCTTGCCTGCTTTCTCTTTCTCAGCACATTTGTCCCTGTCTGGCTTACTTTAGGCTGTTTGTGTATTTTCTGTCAACTGCCCTAAGCTATACTCTCCACAAGACCAGTGGCTTGGTCTGCTCACTTGTTGGTTAGGCCTGTAGTTGAAACAGTGAATGAAGCAGTTAAGCAACAGATGGTAACACTTTATAGAGAAAAAAAAAAGGGGGGGGGCACAGGCTGTGTTATAGCCAAAAACTACCTAAGCTTGGGAAGATGTCTCAGTTCCTTTTAAATAATAACACAGTGCCAAGTGTCCACTTTGTTCCGGGCACCATTTAACTACCAATAAGTCCAGGGAAGATAAGCCTTATCATTCTGGAAAAAAAAATAACAGTGTAATGAAGTAGAAAGACAGGTCCACATCCAAATAGGAGCAGATAAGACTTGCTCTTAAACTTTACAGGAAAGCTACCTATAAACCCCAGGGTAGGGAGCAACAGCACTCCAGATTATGGGGCTCTGAAGAGACTAACCCAGAGGGACATTATAGAAAGAGAGGAGGTGGTGTCTTTGATGGGAGGACAGTGTAGAAGCTTGACATGTCCTGGGAGGCTCAGGACACCTCTGCTGTTGGAGTGAGAGAGTCCTTGATGGGGTGGGAGGCACGGAGGCTGACGCCGTGGTTTCTAGTGTGTGGAAATGCACCTGCTTGACATGTGTGGTCTCTGAGATACACAGACACCTGTCAGGTGGGGCCGCTGCAGGTGCACCTCCGTGGGTGGGTTTGGAGAAGGCAGGATAGCTCCCTGGAGCGTGGAGGAGCAGATGAAGAAGTAGAGTCAGAAACAGGAAGGTCCCGCTATGTGGACAAGTCACCAAGCCAGGATGCCTAGCTGTGCAGGGCTGTCCGGGGAACTCGGTTATTCCTTGAAGCAGCGTTCATTCATCTGCACCTCTTCTATCATGTGCTGGGGCCAAACCAGGTGCAAAGGTGGCACTAAAGGTGAGCAATAACAGTTCTCAATGGGTGGGCAGCCCTACAGGGAAGCTGTGCACTAATCGTGTGGTAAATATCAGAGAGCAGCCACGACTTTTCAGATTAAAGATTGGCTTTAATTGAGGGACTTTTGTAGATCAGTAACTGTCAAGTGGATATGGCTCACCTTAATGGTTTTAAAGTCCTTTCTCAGAAGTGAAAGGACGGATAAGTCTGATAAGTCTGACTGATAAGTCTCTGTTATAGCAGACTCAATTTCAACTTCAACATTTTGGTTTACATGTCAGTGAATACTGATAAGCCAGGAAAAGTAGAGTTCTGATACATTAAAAAATTAGTGAATCCCTTAGGGAGTTCGGGATAGACATATACATTCAGCTATATTTAAAACAGATAACCAACAACCACCTAGTGTATAGCAAAGGAAACTCTGCTCAACGTTGTCTGGCAGCTTGGATGGGACGGGAGTTTGGGGGAGAATGGACATATACACATGTATGGCCGAGTCTCTTCACTGTCCACCTGACACTATGACAACATTGTTAATCAGCTACACTCTAATATAAAGTAACAATAAAAGTCTAAAACAAAATTAGTGAATCTAGTGACTCATTTATTATATAAACATTTATAGGTATAGTTCAGTTCAGTTGAGTTCAGTAGCTCAGTCAAGTCCGACTCTTTGCCACCCATAATCGCAGCATGCCAGGCCTCCCTGTCCATCACCATCTCCCGGAGTTCACTCAGACTCACGTCCATCAAGTCCGAGATGCCATCCAGCCATCCCATCCTCTGTCGTCCCCTTCTCCTCCTGCCCCCAATCCCTCCCACCATCAGAGTCTTTTCCAATGAGTCAACTCTTCGCATGAGGTGGCTAAAGTACTGGAGCTTCAGCTTTAGCATCATTCCTTCCAAAGAAATCCCAGGGCTGATCTCCTTCAGAATGGACTGGTTGGATCTCCTTGCAGTCCAAGGGACTGTCAAGAGTCTTCTCCAACACCACAGTTCAAAAGCATCAATTCTTCAGTGCTCAGCTTTCTTCACAGTCCAACTCTCGCATCCATCCATGACCACTGGAAAAACCATAGCCTTGACTAGATGGACCTTTGTTGGCAAAGTAATGTCTCTGCTTTTCAATATGCTATCTAGATTGGTCATAACTTTTCTTCCAAGGAGTAAGCGTCTTTTAANCTCGCATCCATCCATGACCACTGGAAAAACCATAGCCTTGACTAGATGGACCTTTGTTGGCAAAGTAATGTCTCTGCTTTTCAATATGCTATCTAGATTGGTCATAACTTTTCTTCCAAGGAGTAAGCGTCTTTTAATTATATGGCTGCAGTCACCATCTGCAGTGATTTTGGAGCCCCCAAAAATAAAGTCTGACACTGTTTCTACTGTTTCCCCATCTATTTCCCATGAAGTGATAGGACCAGATGCGATGATCTTCGTTTTCTGAATGTTGAGCTTTAAGCCAAGTTTTTCACTCTCCTCTTTCCCTTTCCTCAAGAGGCTTTTTAGTTCCTCTTCACTTTCTGCCATAAGGGTGGTGTCATCTGCATATCAGAGGTTATTAATATTTCTCCCGGCAATCTTGATTCTAGCTTGTGCTTCTTCCAGCCCAGCATTTCTCATGATGTACTCTGCATAGAAGTTAAATAAGCAGGGTAACAATATACAGCCTTGACGTACTCCTTTTCCTATTTGGAACCAGTCTGTTGTTCCATGTCCAGTTCTAACTGTTGCCTCCTGACCTGCATGTAGGTTTCTCAAGAGGCAAGTCAGGTGGTCTGGTATTCCCATGTCTTTCAGAATTTTCCACAGTTTATTGTGATCCACACAGTCAAAGGCTTTGGCATAGTCAATAAAGCAGAAATAGATGGTTTTCTGGAACTCTCTTGCTTTTTTGATGATCCAGTAGATGTTGACAATTTGATCTCTGGTTCCTCTGCCTTTTCTAAAACCAGCTTGAACATCAGAAAGTTCATGGTTCTCGTATTGCTGAAGCCCAGCTTGGAGAATTTTGAGCATTACTTTACTAGCGTGTGAGATGAGTATAGTATGAACTATCAAAAAGAAATAAAACGTATTAGAGGTGGGCATTAAATATGTAATGTCAATGTAGTGTAAATATTTAGATCAGTTATAGAATTAGTATTCAAAAGTAATACTTCATAAAATTTAGGAATATTAATCAACATGAAAAATATTGAAATAACATTATTGTGTACTTTTAAAAATCACTGTCAAAGAAAAACGTATCAATGGGCATGCCATTGAGTCCCCAGTAGACTTGTTTACCAATGTCTCCAGCTGCTAAAAAGGCAGCATCTGAGAAGGGGAGAGGAAATAATTGCAACCTAGTATTTCCCTTAGACTCCTCTTTATCAGATCCCACTTCTAGAATGATCATTTGGAAGAGATATTTGACCGGCTCTTTTTCCCTTCTGGGGGCTTCAGTGTTTTCACTGATAACAGACTATGGTTTCTAGGAAAGCATGAATTCAGCAGGGTCATCTTTGACATCTGACATTTTGTTCCATATAGAAGGAGGCTTGCTGCAGTCACTGTATCGATGTCAGCCCTGTCTTATTCTTACTTTACTTGTTTTTACTGGTTCAGACAATATGTGACATGGATGCACTCTCAAGTGAAGGCAGTGTGACCTCCAAGGGACATTTCTGAATCTGCATGAATTCTGTCACAGTTACTTGGGGCTCAAGTCATACAGTATGCAGGGATTAATAATACAAAATGCCCAAAAATGCTCCCCAAGGGAAGTTTCATATTCTGTGACTGATGGGTGGGTCCAGCTCTTCCATGCAGACTTAGTGATAGTAGATGTTACTAGTCCAACAGTGGTCCCTGGACTTGGCATCACAAGTCCCTGCCAAACTCTTAAAGAAGGACTCACCAGACCCAGGTTCTGCCCCAGGCCAGCCCTGGCCTTATGTCTGGGTCAGGGAATACCAGTATCTTTGGTGGAGATGAAGCACCACTAGACACTCTAAACCCTCAGCATGGGAAGCAGAAAGACCTTCCACACAGTGTGTCGACAACCAGTTTATTTCCATGCACTCTGCAATGTCAGGAGTTTCTAGACTCAGTTAATGTAGAAAGCAGTATTCCCACAAATGCCATTAATTAATTTCACTATAAAAAGTTATGAACTTCAGCACCACAGAGGCCAAAAGAAGCATCTAGAAGTCTAAGGTTTGCTAATAATCATAGTGATAGCTAATTTTAAGAGCCCTGTATGCCAGGACTTATGTGAATTATATAGTTTAACTCTTACAGCTGCCCTGTAAGGTAGAAAGTAGTAAACTAAGGAAGTGAAAATGGAGACTTTTCAAGGCTAAATTGCATCAGGTGGCTGAGCAGAGCCTGGGAATTTCCAAACCAAGTCTAGTGTTCTGATTCCTGACCTCAGAGCTGAGTCCTTGGCCAGGACCTTGGGCTCCTGACCCCTATTCCACTGACAGGTCACATCAAATGGAAGCTCTTGTATCAGCTGCTTGCATATTTTGGAAATTAATCCTTTATCAGTTGTTCCATTTGCTATTATTTTCCCCCATTCTGAGGGCTGTCTTTCTCTTTGTTTGTAGTTTCCTTTGCTGTGCAAAAACTTTTAAGTTTAATTAGGTTCCACTTATGTATTTCCATTGCTGAGGGAGGTGGGTCATAGAGGATCATGCTTTGATGTATGTCACTGAGTGTTCTGCATGTTTTCCTCCAAGAGTTTTAGAGTTTCTGCTCTTACATTTATGTCTTTAATCCATTGTGTTTATCTTTGTGTATGGTATTAGGAAGTGTTCTAATTTCTTTCTTTTACACGGAGCTGTCCAGTTTTCCCAGCAGCACTATTGAAGAGACTGTCTTTGCCCCATTGTATATTCTTGCCTGCCTTGTCAAAAATAAGGTATCCATAGGTATGTGGGTTTATCTCTGGGCTTTCAATCTTTTTCCATTGGTGTATATTTCTGCATTTTGTGTGTGTGTGTGTGTGTGTGTGTGTGTGTGTGCGCCAGTATCATACTGCCTTGATAACTATAACTTTGTAGTATAGTCTGAAGTCATGAAGATTGATTACTCCAGATCCATTCTTCTTCCACAAGAGTGCTTTGGCTATTTGGGATCTTTTGTGTTTCCATATAAATTGTGAGAGTTTTTGTTCTAGTTCTGCGAAAAACGTCATTGGTAATTTGATAGCGATTGCACTAAATCTGTAGATTACATTTAGCAGAAGAGTCATTTTCACAAAATTGATTCTTTCAACCCAGGAACATAGACTATCTCTCTATCTATTTACAAATCAATTCCAGAAAACAAACAACCCAATTAAAAAGTGGGAAAATGACCTAAACAGACATTTCTCCAAATAAGACATACAGATGGCTAATAGACACACTAAAAGATGCTCAAAATTGCTCATTATTAGAGAGCTGCAAATCAAAACTATAATGAAATATGACCTTATACTGGTCAGAATGGCCATCATCAAAAAATCTACAAACAATAACTACTGGAGAGGGTGTGGAGAAAAGGGAACATGTTGGTAAAAATGTAAATTAGTACAGCTGCTATGAAGAACACTATGGATATTCCTTTAAAAAGATAGGAATGAAACTGCCATATGACCCAGCAACCCCACTACTATGTATATACCCTGAGGGAACAAAAATTGAAAAGGATACAGATGTTCATTGCAGCTCTGTTTACAACAGCTAAGACATGGAAGCAACCTACAAATCCATCAACAGATAAATGGATAAAGAAGCTGTGGTACATATATACAGTGGAATATTAGTCATAAAAAGGAATTTGAGTCATTTGAGTCAGTCCTAATGAGGCAGATGAACCTAGAGCCTATTATACAGAGTGAAGTAAGTCGGAAAGAGAAAAACCACTCCAGTACTCTTGCCTGGAAACTCCCATGGTCGGAGGAGCCTGATAGGCTGCAGTCCATGGGGTCGCTAAGGGTCAGCACGACTGAGCGACTTTCACTTTTACTTTTCACTCTCATGCATTGGAGAAGGAAATGGCAACCCACTCCAGTGTTCTTGCCTGGAGAATCCCAGGGACAGAGGAGCCTGATAGGCTGCCGTCTACGGGGTCGCACAGAGTTGGACACGACTGAAGCAACTTAGCAGCAGCAGCAATGCATATATGTGGAATCTAGAAAGATGGTACTGACGAACCTATTTGCAGAGCAGCAGTGGAGACAGACATAGAGAACAGACTTATGGATTTGGCTTGCGGGAGGAGGGAAGGGCGGTGTGGAGAGAGTAACATGGAAAAATACATTACCATATCTAAAATAGACAGCCAATGGGAATTTGCCGTATGACTCAGGGAACTCAAACTGGGGCTCTGTAACAACCTAGCGGATGGGGAGGGAGATAGGAAGGGGGTTCAAGTGGGAGAGGGCATAGGTAAATCTATGGCTGATTCAACATCAAATCTATGCTGCTGTTTGGTAAAAACCAACGCAATACTATAAAGCAGTTATCTTTCAATGAAAAATGAATAAATTTTAAAAAAACAAGGTCTTTTCTGTTATAAACCACCAGTCCAAATTGCCTTCAGTCAATGAAATTTGGTTCAAGGTAATCCAAGCATTAAATTCAAGTAGGTCCATTCTTGCCTTTGTTCAGCTCAGGTTCATCCACTTGTCCTCTAAGGCTTTCTTGGCCTGCATTGCATCCAGGGACATTTTAGCTCCCATTTAACTGATACGATTTAGGCCGTCTTTTTAATCTGATAGCCTGAGCCATCAGGAGAGAGTGATGAACTTGTTTGCACAAAGTGCCTGGTTTGGTTCAGTGTTTCTTGTGCTAATTTGCTTCAAAAACAGATGGGCTGCTGTCCTACATGTTGAAGTTTCACCACCATTATATTACCAGCTGATTTCACCTCTGATACTCCTGAACACTCAGAAGTAGGGTTTCTTCTCTGGAGGAGAATACGCCATCTTTGGATCAATCTCTGAGCTTGGACAGGTTCCCCACACGGCAGGAATGTACCTGAAAACCACCCAGAAATTCAGCTGAGTCACTTCCACAGACTTTCCAAACACTGAGACATCATCAGAAAGCATTCATGTTGCTACATCTGAATTTGCTGCTGCTCACAGCAAGGCGACAAAGTGCAAACACATGAAGAATTCAGGAGGGACCATGGACCAAGAGATGCATCTGTGAGCCAAGCACAGAGAAACCTCCCTGAGTTGTGGAAACTCACCCTTCTCCTGCCTCCACTCCCAGCCCTGCAGAGGGTCTTCGGAACTTGTACTCGGATCATGTTGTTTATCTTCTGAAAACCCTACAAAATCTTCCCATGGAAACCCCCTAGGCGACTCTGGCCGAACCCCTCCCTTCCTCTGCAGACCACCCCTTCCTCAGCAGGTCCAGGCACCCTGACATGTCTCCTTCATTAGCCCACAAATTGTTACTGGTTCCCTCTATGTAATGTCAGCCCTGTGTGTATGAGAATTTTGTTTTGTTTGTCCACTAACCTCTTTACCTAGAACAGAACCTGACGCACTGTTGGCCCTCAAGAACAAGTTTTGTATGAATTAATGAATAAACATATTTCAGTTAGTACAGCCTGTATCATTAACATTTGTGAGAGAGCAAAGTTGAAATGTGTGTGTAATTTGGTGCATTTGTACCCACATGTCATTACAATCATGTGCTAATGAAAAGAGCCTTTGATTCCACATATTTTCTTTTCATCAGAAGACCATGAATATATTCATTTTGTTTCCTAAATGAGTTTTAACATCAATTTAAGCCAAAGAATATTCAAAAGGATATATTGATTTAAATATTCAGTAGGGAATGAACCATCTTACTTGTGCGGTTTACATTTAAAAGCGCATCAATTAAAACAAAATCGATGTTTACATTTTAATGGCAGCAGTTATGGACAGCATGAAGGAAAGGTGTAGACCAGGAAGAAACATATATTAATTTTAACATTTGTGTGGTCAACACATCTGTGTAGCTTTGTGTTTCCTTTGAAAGAAAAGTTAAACACTCTTCTCCAAATTTTGGAGTATATATTTTTTCTGGCTTCTGCTAAATAAATATTAGATGAATTGAAACTGTTTATGAAAACAATGCAAAAGTCAACCGCTGTTCACTTTCTAAGCTGTTGAAAACGTTCACCGTGTTTTCTCAATGGTCTGCTCATCTGTCCTCCTTTCAGAAATTGAGAAGGGGGGATGTGGGGACCCGGGCGTCCCAGCCTACGGGAAGCGGACCGGCAGCAGCTTCCTCCACGGAGACACACTCACATTCGAATGCCAGGCGGCCTTCGAGCTGGTGGGGGAGCGAGTCATCACATGTCAGCAGAACAACCAGTGGTCTGGCAACAAGCCCAGCTGTGTATGTGAGTACTCTCCTGGTGGGGTCTGTTCCAGTCTGCCCCTGGGGGTGGGAGAGGAGCAGGGCATGCCCTGAGTGGGGGTGGTGTGACATAGACCAGAAGCACTTAGGACTCCTCAAATGCAGTTCTTCTTTCTCCACTGACTTAAAACCAGTCAGTGATGTTCTTACTACCAGACGGATACACTGTCAATGACAGCTGTCCAAGGTCCACAGAGCTTGCATCCAGAGGGGCTCATGCCAGCTCTGTGAGCCATCTGTCGACAGCGCCTGGGGTCTTTGTAACCAAATAATGTCTTGTGACAGCTTCCCTGAGTAGAGTCCCCTGAGCTGTACAGTAGGTTCTCATTAGTTACCTATTGTATACATAGTATCAGTAGTGCATGGGACTTCCCAAGTGGCTGAGTGGTAAAGAATCCCCCTGCCAGTGCCGCAGATGCAGGTTTCATCTCTGGGTGGGGAAGATGCCCTGGAGAAGGAAATGGCAACCCACTCCAGTATTCTTGCCTGGAGAACCCCATGAACAGAGGAGCCTGGTGGGCTACAGTCCACAGGGTTGCAGAGCGGAACATGACTGAGCACACGACACACAATATCCTGTGATACTTAAAACACAGTTGTGAGCTTGAAGCGATGTCACTTTGCATTTCAATGGAGGAATTGCCTGCTTCCTCGTATTTTTTGTCTTGTTTTTAGTTTATTTTTTAAGGTTCTCATTAGTTATTTATTTTATATATAGTGTTAATAGGGTATATATGTCAACCCCAGTCTCCCAATTCATCCAACTCCCTCTTCCCGCTTTGGTGTCCATATGTTTGCTCTCTACGTCTGCGTCTCTGTTTCTGCTTTGTAAATAAGATTGTCTGTACCAAGTTTTTTTCAGATCCCACATGTGTCAATATACAATATTTGGTTTTCTCTTTCTGTCTTATGTCACTCTGTATTACGGTCTCTAGGTCCTTTTTAAGTGATTTAACAAGTAGAAGAGACTACATAGCAGATTGAAAAACAGATTTTTTTTTATAACTATGTATAGCAACAACATGGAAACATATAGGGAATAATGTAAAATAATAAGCAAATCCATACCCTAGAAAAGTCCAATAGATGCTCCCTCCCAAAGAATATGTATATAAACAGATATAAAACATATATCTTACTGATTTCTCAGTATACATTAAGTAAATATTCCAAGAGACTTTTGTATTAGCCACCAGGATTTGGTCTGATTTTCCAAGTTTGTTCCTTAATCATTGTTACCCTGTAAATGACTTAAAAATTAGTTTCAAAAAATGTGCTTTAAGGCACAAGCAAAATTTAAAATGAAAAATAGGAAACTGATTAGAATCAACCTTATTTTCTGGAAATTGTCCTTATGAAACCAGCATAATTTTTCACATTAATATTTGCTCTTCTGAAGGAAGAGAGTTATAACAAGAAATCTTAATATTTGCCACAAGTTTCAGTCAACTTGATAGGGTTGTTTTTGAATCAAGCATACACTTGATTATATATGGGCTATGGTTGTTCTGTACGTTGAACTTAATCTGTTCACAACCCGGGACAATCCCTGCTCAGAGAACTGAGATTCCCATATACTTTGAGGCCAAAAAACATAAATAAAGAAGCTGGATTGTAACAAATTCAGTAGATACTCTCAAAATTCAAAAAAGAAAAAGTTAAATAATCCTAGTTAACTGCTGGTATAGACTTCCTTCCCAGGTCCTTAGCACATAGCCAGATCTTCGGATGTGGACAAAACTGTTTGAAACTATCATTATCTGTGTGTCTTCACAGTTTCCTGTTTCTTCAACTTTACGGCATCATCAGGAATTATCCTCTCACCGAATTACCCAGAAGAGTACGGTAACAACATGAACTGCGTCTGGCTGATCATCTCTGAGCCGGGCAGCAGAATCCACCTCATCTTTAATGACTTTGACGTGGAGCCTCAGTTTGACTTCCTTGCTGTCAAAGATGATGGGATTTCAGACATAACTGTGCTGGGCACGTTCTCAGGCCACGAGGTGCCGTCCCAGCTGGCCAGCAGCGGGCACATCGTACGTCTAGAGTTCCAGTCGGATCACTCCACCACTGGCCGAGGCTTCAACATCACCTACACCAGTAAGTGCATCCACACCCACCCCACATCCACGGTCTCTGCTGGCTCTACTCTGGGGTTTTATGGTCACAGTTCACAAAATTATATAACATTATCCTGAGAACCTAAAAAAATACCCCACTCTATTGTGGTGTCTTGGTCACTCACCCCTATAGTGAGGACTGTTAGCTCACATTCTTCTCTCTCTCTGGTTTTCCTTCTACCCATCCGTCCATCCATCCATCCATCCATCCACCTCTGTGTCCTCCATGCAATAGAATAGAGTAGTGAAAAGCATTGAGGTATTTGGAGTCGGGAGTCAAGGTAAATGTATGGACTTGGCCTTCCCAGGTGACCTAGTAGTAAAAAATCTACCTGCAATGTGGGTGACCCAATTTTGATCCCTGGAGAAGAGAATGGCTACCCACTCCAATATTCGTGCCTGGAAAATCCCATGGACAGAGGAGCCTGGAAGGCTGCAGTCCATGGGGTCACAAAGAGTCAGACACAACTGAGTGACTTCACTTTCACTTTCATGCACTGGAGAAGGAAATGGCAATCCACTCCAGTATTCTTGCCTGGAGAATCCCAGAGACGGAGGAGCCTGGTGGGCTGCCGTCTATTGGGTCGAACAGAGTCGAACACAACTGAAGTGACTTCTCAGGAGCAGCAGCAGGCTCTGATAGGGGCTTCCCAGATGACTCAGCGGTCAAGAATCTGCCTGCAATGCAGGAGACACAGGAGACTCGAATTCAATCTCTGGCTTGAGAAGGTCCCCTAGAGAAGGAAGCAGCCACCCACTCCAGAATTCTTTGCCTAGAAAACTCCATGGACAGAGGAGATTGGCAGGCTACATAAGGTGAAGGCAAAAGGATAAGGGGGTGGCAGAGAATGAGATGGTTAGATGGCATCACCAACTCAATGGACATGAATTGGAGCAAACTCTGGGAGACAGTGGAAGACAGAGGAGCCTGGAGGGCTGCAGTCCAGGCACAACTTAGCAAATGAACCACAGAAAGGCTCAGATGACCAGAGTAATCTTCCCAGGGACAGGTAGTAAGCACAAGAGCTGGGATGCTAACCTAGGTGCCAGAACCAAAATCCTTTTCTGTCACCTGCATATCTCATCTCCATTTTTCTTAGTGAAAAAAGTGCCTTCCAATTTTGGGATGTTGTGTGGATGATAATGAGGTCTACCTACCCATCTCTTTCCTCCTGTCTCTCTAGGTATCCATATTCTGTTTCTTGAATGTATTTATCTATCTCTGAAAAAATAGCTAAAACTGCTCTATAAGTGGTTCTGCTTTCTTTTTTAATACTCATGATTAATATTCAAGTGTTTTTTTTTTTTTAACTCCAATTTTTTTTTTTTTTTTCTTTTCAGCATTTGGTCAAAACGAGTGCCACGATCCTGGCATCCCCATAAATGGGCGGCGTTTTGGCGACAGGTTCCTGCTGGGGAGCTCGGTCTCTTTCCACTGTGATGACGGCTTTGTCAAAACCCAGGGCTCGGAGTCCATCACCTGCACCCTGCAGGATGGGAACGTGGTCTGGAGCTCCACCGTCCCCCGCTGTGAAGGTGAGGGCCCCTCCCGTCTGCCTCTTACCTTCCTCTGAAAGGGAGCATTGACAGAAAACAAATGAGCAAACAGACAGCAACACTGGTTCCCTAAGGCTGTCATAGCCGACCGAGTACCACCAAGTGGTGACTTTGACAGTAGGAGTTAGCATCTCACGGTCCTGGAGACTGGAAGTCTAAGGTCTAGGTGTCAGCAGGGCAGGCTCTGAGGAGGGCAGATGTTCCAGGCCCCTCTCCTGGCTTCTGGGGCTTGGCTTGTCTTGGCTTGTAGAAGCATCATCCACACATTCTCCCTGTGAGAATGCATCTCTGTCCCAGTCCCCTCCCTCTCGGGACACCCATCATATTGGACTAGGGCCTGCTCTAATGCCCTCGTCTGGACTAACCATGTCTTCAGTAACTTTCTTTCCAAATATGGTCCCACCTTAAGATGCTGGGATTAGGAATCCAAAGTATCATCTGGGGGGAGTGTAATTCATCCTCTATAAACAGCATCATTTGTAGTTAACTGTTTTGTTGCCCTTGGTGTAACTGACACACATACAACCTAACTCATTTTCTTCTTGACATTCCGCTCTAGTTACTTGTGTAGGAAAACCAAAGGGGAAAGAATTAAGAAGGGTATTACTTTTAATGTATATTCAGGTGGGGGAATATTTACTTATGATATATACTCAAACCCCTCTTATCAGAATTGCCCATGCATAATGGGCTAAGAAAACTTAATAAAAATATCGCTCATAAATACCAAGGAAACGCAGACCTTTGTAAAGAGTACAAGTTTTGGAGCAGCTTTAGATTCACAGCAAAATTGAAGGGAAGGCACAGAGATGTCCTGTGCAGCCCCTGCCCTCTTATATGCACAGCCTCCCCCATCAGCAGGGTCCTCCATCAGGCGGTGCATTTGTTATAACTGATGAACCTACAGGGATAAGTCATCATCACCCAGAGTTCACAGGCTCACTCGTGATTGTCCATTTGCTGGGCTTGGACCAATGTATATCACGGTGTATCCACCACTGTGGTGACCTACAGGATATTGTAACTGCCCTAAAATGCCCCCACTCCACCCATCCACCCCCACCCCGCCCCATGCTTACTCATTAGCGTCGGGAGCAGGGTTACACTTCACCACCTTGCCTTGTCCCCAGCCCTGCCTCCNCCACAGGCTCGCTCTCATGATTGTCCATTTGCTGGGCTTGGGCCAATGTATATCACAGTGTATCCACCACTGTGGTGACCTACAGGATATTGTAAGTGCCCTAAAATGCCCCCACTCCACCCATCCACCCCCACCCCGCCCCATGCTTACTCATCAGCGTCGGGAGCAGGGTTACACTTCACCACCTTGCCTTGTCCCCAGCCCTGCCTCCAGAGTCATTTCTCATTGTTTCAAGGACCAGCATTATCTTCAGTCATCACTGGCTGACCCTCCTAAATTTACAGAAAGATGTTCTCATTTCTGCAGTTTCACAAATTGTTAACGACAATTTGGTGGACTATCAGCAGCAACCCAGGGTGAACACTTGATCAGCTGAAGAGTAAGAAATCCACAGTAGGAGTTTCCTTTTTGTTTATTTTCACTGCTTTTTTAAAGTATAGGGTTTTTTTAAGTTTAAATATTATTAGTGTTAATAACTGAATAGGTCATTATCCTTTATAAATCAGTAAGTTTAGAATCAGGATTCTAAAATAAATGGTATGAATACTGGGGCAGAACTGAATGTGTTTGTACTTACTGCTTGAGGAAGTGTATCGCTACTTTGATGTGTGACTAATTTTATGAGAAAGAATCTCAAGACAAGCAATACTCTCTAATCTCTGTTCTCTCTGCCACATTCTTGCTGTGGGTGTGCTCACCTGCAGTAGGTGGTGTGAAGATGGGTCTAAGCTTCAGGGCTGGCACATTCCTTTGCAGTAGGGGGAATAAAGGGGCATCAGTCAGCAGCAGGTGAGCAATCCCATAGTCAGACAAAAGGAGACAGTATCACTTTAAATGTGAGTGGGCGATTCTCTCCTTGTTTGGAAGGGACCTTCTACAATAGCAAAGCCCCTAAACACAGATGACTGTGTGTGTGCTTAGTTACTTAGTCATGTCCAACTCTCTGAAACCCCATGGACTGTAGCCCACCAGGCTCCTCTGTCCTTGGGATTTCCCAGGCAAGGATAGTAGAATGGGTTGCCGTTTCCTGTTCCAGAGGATCTTCCCAACCCAGGGATCGAACCCATTGGCAGGAGGATTCTTTACCTTTAGTGCCAGCTGGGAATCCAAAACGCATAGTTAATGGTGAAACAGATTGTTAAAGTTTACTTGTACTGAGAAACTCAATTGCTGAGAGAAAGATTCTTCTGTCTTTATTTTACACCTAACCAGCTTTTATTCTTCTGTGCAATTCAGTGTCATTAAAAAACACAAGTTACCTTGAGGGAAAAATGGCTGTACAAGAATACATTTCTATGGCAACAACTTTTAAACTTCAAAGAAAACTGGAGATTTCCTGGCAAAATATAAATTACCCAAAGTGATCCAATGAAAAGTACAAAATGTGAATAAACAAAGTACTATAAAAGAGATTTGAAAGAAAAAGAATTTAGTAAATTATATGTGGCAAATTACTTTAATAAAATGAATATACCTTGAAGAGAATCAATACATACAAATATTTTAAAATACGCACTGTGGAATATTTTAATTGCAGATGCGAGGTAATTGTCAGCAGACATTTGTTGACATGAATACATGTAAGATATGAGTATCGGTGGTATCCCTGCCTCGCGACTCTATTGTGATGATTGAACGTGATAATTCCTGGGAAGTGTTTGGCCCTGATTACTCTCTCAGACTGAACCATTACTACCATTGTTAGGTGAAAAGAACTTTACTGAAGGGTGATGATAAATGCCCAGGTGTGAAATATACATGCTCTGATTTCAATATTCTCAGTTTACTTGGAAATAACTGGTGGCTCAGATGGTAAACAATCCACTGTTAATGCAGGAGACTTGAGTTTGATCCCTGGTTTGGGAACATCCCCTGAAGTAGGGAATGGCAGCCCACCCCAGTATTCTTGCCTGGAGAATCCCATTAACAGAGGAGCCTGGTGGGCTACAGTCCGTGGGATCACAAAGAGTCGGACATGACTGAGCGACTAACAAACTTTCAACCTTTGCTTGAATACTAGAAACCATCAAGTCTATGAGGTGCTGCTATGGTACATGTACATAATTTGACCTTCTGACCCCTGCATCATTTTTCAGCCCCATGTGGAGGACATCTGACAGCTTCAAGTGGAGTGATTTTGCCCCCAGGATGGCCAGGGTATTACAAAGATTCCTTAAATTGTGAATGGATAATTGAAGCAAAACCAGGACACTCTATCAAAATCACTTTTGATAGGTAAGAAAAAACTTTGGTTTCCTTAATTTGGACCTGATGACCCATGAATACCCAGCGTTTTTATTTAAATGGATCTTAAGTCCTTAGAAAGATGACAGGTTTTCACCTTTGGTTCCCCTAAAGGAGTT
>SJYA01008381.1:0-16750 GCA_006410615.1 Neotragus moschatus
GTACTCTGCATAGAAGTTAAATAAGCAGGGTGACAATATCCAGCCTTGACGTACTCCTTTTCCTATTTACTGAAGTCCTATTTCTAAAAGTTTCTTTCTTCTATCCATCATGCTGTGGCTATCAAGAAAAAATTACACTGCACACTTTAAAATTAAAAGGCAAAAGAACATAGTTTGAAGAGACAGGACAAGCATCAGAATCAGATTCTGATACAGCAAGGAGGGCAAGAATCCCTTAGAAGAAATGGAGTAGCCCTCACAGTCAACAAAAGAGCCTGAAATGCAGTACTTGGATACAATCTCAAAAACGACAGAATGATCTCTGTGCGTTTTCAAGGCAAACGATTCAACGTCACAGTAATCCAAGTCTATGCTCCAACCACTAATTCCANCAAGAATCCCTTAGAAGAAATGGAGTAGCCCTCACAGTCAACAAAAGAGCCTGAAATGCAGTACTTGGATACAATCTCAAAAACGACAGAATGATCTCTGTGCGTTTTCAAGGCAAACGATTCAACGTCACAGTAATCCAAGTCTATGCTCCAACCACTAATTCCAAAAAAGCTGAAGTTGAATCGTTCTATGAAGACCTCCAAGACCTTCCAGAATGAACAACAAAAAAAAAAAACAACAAAGGTGTTCTTTTCATCATAGGGGTTTGGAATGCAAAAGTAGGAAGTCAAAAGATACCTGGAGTAACAGGTAAGTTTGGCCTTGGAGTGCAAAATGAAGCAGAGCAAAGGCTAAGAGAGCTCTGACAAGAGAGCGCACTGGTCATATCACCCTCTTTCAATGACATAAGAGACTAGTCTACGCATGGACATCACCAGGTGGTCAATGATGAAATCGGATCGCTTACATTCTTTGAAGCTGAAGATAGAGGAGTTCTATACAGTCAGCAGAAACGAGACTTGGAGCTGACTGTGGCTCAGATCATGAGCTCCTTATTGCGAAATTCATGCTTAGATTGAAGAGAGTAGGGACAACCACTAGACCATTCAACTATTATCTAAATCAAATCCCTTACGGTTGATTATACAGTAGAAGTGAGAAATAGATTCAAGGGATTAGATCTGATAGACAGAGCGCCTGAAGAATCATGGATGGAGGTTTGTAACACTGTACAGGACACACTGACCAAAACCATCTCTAAGAAAAAGAAACGCAAGAAGGCAAAATGGCTGTCTGAGGAGGCCATATGAATAGCTGTGAAAAGAAGAGAAGCTAAAGGCAAAGGAGAAAGGGAAAGATATGCCCAACTGAATGCAGAGTTTCCAAGAATAGCTAGGAGAGATAAGAAAGCCTTTCTCAGTGATCAGTGCAAAGGAATAGAGGAAAACAATAGAATGGGAAAGACTAGAGACCTCTTCAAGAAAATGAGAGATACCAAGGGAACATTTCACCCAAAGATGGGCTCGATAAAGGACAGAAACAGTAAGGGTCTAACAGAAGCAGAAGATATTAACAAGAGGTGGCAAGAATACACAGAACTGCACAAAAAAAGGTCTTCATGACCCAGATAACCACGATGGTGTGGTCACTCACCTAGAGCCAGACATCCTGGAAGGTGAGGTCAAGTGGGCCTTAGGAAGCATCACTATGAACAAAGCTAGTGGAGGTGATGGAATTCCAGCTGAGCTATTTCAAATCCTAGAAGATGACGCTGTGAAAGTGCTGCACTCAATATGTCAGCAAATTTGGAAAACTCAGCAGTGACCACAGGACTAGTAAAGATCAGTTTTCATTCCAATGCCAATGAAAGGCAATGCCAGAGAAGGTTCAAACTACCATATAATTGTGCTCATTTCACATGCTAGCAAAGTAATGTTCAAAACCCTTCAAGCTAGGCTTTAACAGTATGTGAACTGAGAACTTCCAGATGCACAAGCTGGACTTAGAAAAGGCAGAAAAACCAGAGATCAAACTGCCAACATCCACTGAATCATAGAGAGAGTAAGAGAATTCTAGAAAAACATCTACTTCTGCTTCATTGACTATGCCAAAGCCTTTGACTGTGTGGATCACAAAAAACTGTGGAAAAATTCTTAAAGAGATGGGAATACCAGACTACCCTACCTGCCTCCTGAGAAACCTACATGCAGGTCAAGAAGCAACAGTTAGAACTGAACATGGACCAATGGACCGGTTCCAAATTGGGAAAGGAGTATGTCAAGGCTGTATATTGTCACCCTGCTTATTTAACTTCCATATAGAGCACATTGTACAAAATGACAGGCTGGATAAAGCACAAGAATCCTGGAATCAAGATTGCCAGGAGAAATATCAATAACCTCAGATATGCAAACTATTCCACCCGAATAACAGAAAGTGAAGAGGAACTAAAGAGCCTCTTAATGAAGGTGAAAGAAGAGAGTGAAAAAGTTGGGTTAAAACTCAGCATTCAAAAAACAAAGATCATGGCATCCAGTCCCAGAACTTCATGGCAAATAGATGGGGAAACAATGGAAACAGTGACAGACTTTATTTTCTTGGGTTCCAAAATCACTGCGGGTGGTGACTGCAGCCATGAAGTTAAAAGACACTTGCTCCTTGGAAGAAGATCTATGACAAACCTAGACAGCATATTAAAAAAACAGAGACATCACTTTGCCAACAAAGGTCCATATAGTCAAAGCTATGGTTTTTCCAGTAGTCATGTATGGATGTGAGAGTTGGACCGTAAAGAAGGCTGAGTGCCAAAGAATTGATGCTTTTGAACTGTGGTGTTGGAGAAGACTCTTGAGAGACTCTTGGACTGCAAGGAGACCCAACCAGTTCATCCTAAAGGAAATCAGTCCTGAATATTCATTGGAAGGACTGACACTGAAGCCGAAGCTCCAATACTTTGGCCACCTGATGGGAAGAGCTGACTCATCTGAAAAGACATTGATGCTGGAAAAGATTGAGGGCAGGATGGCATCATCAACTCAGTGAACACGAATTTGAGCAAACTCTGGGAGCTAGCGAAAGACAGGGGAGCTTGGCCTGCTGCAGTCCACAGGGCTGCAAAGAGGCAGACAATCATATCGAACAACAACACGGCAGGATGACTGGAGCGATGAGACCAGAAATTGAAGACAATGATGACTGATATGCTAGGGATATAATGAGCAAAGTCGACAGCGTGCAGGAACAGACGTGTGGTGTAAGCAGAGACTTGGAGATCCTGAGAAAGACCCCCAGAGAAGTGCTGCGTATCAAACACACTGGAATGGAAATGCCTTTGAGTGGCTTATTAGTCGACTGGACATGGCTGAGGAAAAGACCTCTGGGTTTGAGAATATCTCAGTAGAAACCTCCAAAATCGAAAAGCCAAGAGAATAAAGGCTGAAGAGAAAAAAAAAAAAAAAGAACAGAGTATCTGAGGAATGCAGGACAATTATAAAGGCGTAGCCCATGCAAAGTCGGGAATTCCAGCAGGAGAGGAGAGAGAGGCAGGAGAGACACCTGAAACAATTTCCCCCAGTTAACATCAAACACCAAATCAGAGGCCCAGGAACCTCATAGAACACCAAACAGGATAAATGCACCCCCCCCAAAATTACACCTAAGCATTTCATTTTCAAACTGCAGAAAAGTGGAAAGAAAGAAAAAAAAAATCATAAAAGAAGGCAGAGGGGGGAAAAACACCCTGCCTATAGAAGAGCTAAGGTAAGAATTACTTCCAACTCCTCAAGAATGGAGTGAAGTATTTAAAGCGCTGAGAAAGAAACCCACAAATTTAGAATTCTGTACCCTGTGAAATTACCCTTCAAAACTGAAGGAGAAATAAAGACTTTCTCAGACAAACAAAAACAGGGGATTTGTGGCTGGTAGACTTGCCTTTCAAGAAAGGTTCCAAGTAGTTCTGTAAAGAGAAGGAAAATAATATGGGTCAGAAACGTGGAACAGTGTAAAGGAAGGATGGGCACAGGGGAAGAGCTAAGGGAAGGTAAAATAAGACCTGCGTTTTCCTCTTCTTTTACCGAACAGATAACTGTTCCAAAAAATCATGCCAACAATATATTTGATTTTATACACAAACACACATGCACAATATAGGCTTATGAATATTTATGTATAGATAAAATGAGCGACTTCTCTAGCGGTCTAGTGGACTTTACCTTCCAATTGCAGGAAGTACAAGTTCAACCCTTGGTCAGGGAACCACATGTCTTGTGGCCAAAAGACATAAAACAGAAACAATATCGTAACAAATGCAGAAAAGAGTTTTTAAACTTTTTGACTTAAAAGCTAAAATAAAATGAATGATGGCAATGACACAAAGGATAGGAGGGAGAAATTAGGATTATTTTCTTATTATAAGGGATTGGTACAACCCAAGAAATGATACAGTGTTATTTGAAATGGATTGGATTAGCTGTAAATGTATATTGCAAACTCTAGGTCAACCACTACGGAAAAAAAAAAAAGAAAATACTGATAGGATAAGAAAGGAAAAGAACTGGAATCATCTAAAATGCTCAACTAAACTACAAAAGGCATCAACAAGGGTGAACCTTGAGAATATCGTGTTAAGTGAAATAAGCCAGAGAGAGAAAGACAAAGAGTATGTGAGCTCACTTATACGTGGGATCTAAAATAGTTGAAATCATAGACACAGGATACAAGGCTTTAAGATTTCGAGTGTAAGATGAACAGGTCAGAGAATCTAACACACAGCTGGTGACTCACATTATCAATACTGTGTTGTGGAGTGAAAGTTCTCACCACAAGAAAAAAAGGTGACTCAGTGAGGTAATGGATGTGTGAACTACCTTTATTGTGGTAATCATTTCACAATACATACTTACATCAACTCATCGTTTTGTACCTTAAAGTTTTACAATTTCTTCTGTCAATTATACCTCAATATAGCTGGAGAAAAAAAAGAGAGTACTCTAACACAAAAATCTCCAAATATCAAGTGCTTAACAGATGCTTCTTACTCAAAACACACACATACACAAAAGGCAGGAAAAGAAGAAGACAAAAATAGTAACAAAGAACAATGATAACAAATACAAAACAGTAGCAAAAGTGGTAGACATTAATCCAGCCACATTGCTAATCACTTTCAATGTCAATAGTCTAAACTCTTCAATTATAATGAAAGAACGAAATTGGTAGAGTGGATCAAAAAACAAGAGCCAGCTACAGGCTGTCTAACAGATATTCACTTTCATATAAAGGTGCCAGCAGATTAAGCGTAAATGGATGGATGGGGAATTTCCTGGTGGTCCAGCGGCTGGGACTCAGCACTGTCACAGCTGCAGCCCTGGGTTCAATCCCTGGTCAGAGAAACAAGATCTCACAAGCTTTGCAACAAAGATGAAAAAGAGTGAATAGATGTGGAGCCACGCTGGTGGCGCAGTGGAAAAGCATTCTGCCAAGGGTTCCATCCCTGGTCCGGGAAGGCCCCACATGCCTTGGAATAACAAAGTCCATGAATCACAAGGATTGAGCCAACCGGGGAGCCACAACCACTGAGCCCACGTGCAGCAACAACAAGGCTGGGCGCCCGGAGCCCGTGCTCCGCAACGAGAGAGGCCACCACAGTGAGAAGCCCACACACCACAGCAAAGAGCAGCCCCCGCTCACGACAGCTAGAGCAAAAGCCCGTGCAGCAGCAGAGACCCAGCACAGCTAAAAACAGAGAGGAGTGAGTTTTAAGTGAATGGATGGATAGAGAATTTCCTGATAGTCCAGTGGTTAGGACTGGGCACTTTCATTCCTGTGGCCAGAGTTCAATCCCTAGCCAGGGAACTAAGATCCCACCAGCCTCATAGCAAAGCCAAAAAAAAAAAAAGTAAATGGATGGAAAAAAATATACCATGCTAACACTAATCAAAAGAAAGCAGGGATAGCTAATTAATTTCAGACAGAGCCGACTTCAAAGCAAAGAGTTTTATCGGGGATGAAGAAGGGTGTTGCAAAGTGATAAAGGAGTCAATTTTCCAAAAGGACATATCCTTAATGTGTGGCGCCTAACAACAGAGTATCGCAATATATGCGGCAAAAACTAATAGCGTTTCAAAGAGAAATAGATGAAAACCCTATCATGGCTGGAGACTCCAGCTCCCCTCTATCAGAAATGGGCAGATCCAGCAGGCAGAAAATTAGTAAGGATATAGTTGAACCCAGCAACACCATCAATCAACTGGATAAAATTGACACCTATAGACGACTTCATCCAAAAAGAGCAGACTACATACTCTTCCCAAGCTCACACAGAACATTCACCATGATAGACCATTTATGGGCAGAAAACACACTTTAACAAATTTTAAGGAACAGAAAGCATACAGTGTCTGCTCTCCAGACCACCTTGGAATTAAACGAGAAATCGGTCTTAAAAAGAAAACTGGAGAATCCTCAAACACATGGAGATTAAGCAACACAGTTCTAAATCACACATGGCTAAAGAGAGAAATTGTAAGGGAAATTTTAAAATAGAGTTGGCCATTGAACAACATGTGTTTGAACTGCACAGGTCCACTTAAACGTAGAGTTTTTCAAAAAACACATCCTACAGTATTATACAATCTATGGTTGGTTGAATTTGTAGATGTGCAACAGCTGATACAGAAGACCAACTGTAAAGTTATATGCAGATCTCCAGCTGTGAGGGGATCAGCACTCCTAACCCCTGCATTGTTCAAGGGTCAACTGTACTTGGAACAAAATGAGAATGAAAACACAGCTTATCAAAGTGTGTAGGATACAGCAAAAGCAGTACTTTCAGGGAAATTTGTAGCATTGAGTGCATGTGTTAGAAAAGAAGGAAGATCTAAAATCAGCCATCTGTTCTACCTCAAGGAACTGGGAAAAGACCGATTTAAAACCAAAGTAAGAAGAAGAAAAAAAAGAAGACGAATTAGAGCAGAAATCCATACAATTGAAAATAAGAGCTCAACAGAGAAAAATCAACAAACCTGGTTTGTTGAAAAGATCAGACTTGGTTCTTTGAAAAGATCAGTAAAATCAATAAGCCTCTAAGCAGGCTAACTAAAAACGAAGACTCAAATTACTAGCACTAAAAACGAAAGCGGGAACATCACTATAAATCCCACAGACATTAAAACAAATACCATGAACTACGAATCAGGGAGTTCTATGAACAACTCTGTACCCACAAATCTGATATCTTACATGAAAGAGATCAGTTCCTCAAAAGACACAGTCTGCCAAAACTCTCATAAGAATACATAGACAATCTTAAAAGTACTATATCTACTAAAGATTATTTTTGTGTGTGCTTAGTCATGCCCAACTCTGCAACCCCATGGCCTATAGCTCACCAGACTCCCTGTCTATGGAATTTTCCAGGCAAGAATACTAGAGTGGGTTGCCATTTCCTTCTCTAGGGGATCTTCCTAACCCAGGGATCAAACTCTGGTCTCCTAAATTGCAGGCAGATTCTTTACTACTAGTGCCACCTGGGAAGTGACAATTAACAACCTTCCAAACATAAAACACCAGACCCAGATGGGTTCACTGGTGAATTCTTCCAAACATTTAAGGAAGAAATACCAATTCTCTACAATTTCTTTCAGAGGAAATAGAGGACATATTTCTTAACATATTCTATGAGGTTAATACCAAAGCCAGACAAGGAAATTACCAGAAAAGAAAACTACAGATCAATATCTCTCATAAATATAGCTGCAAAAACCCTAAAAAAATATTAACAGGCTAAACCCAATAGTGCATAAAAAGAATTGTAGACAACCAAGTGGAATTTATCCCAGGTATGCAAAGCTGGTTCAGTATTTGAAAATCAATTAATCAATTAATATAATCAATCACATCTACAGGCTAAAGAAAAATCATGATCAAATTAACAGATGTGTAAAAATTCCTTGATAAAATCCAAAATCCATCTACGATTTTTAGAAAAAAATCTCAGTAAACTAGGAGTCAAGAGGAAGTTCCTCAATTTGATAAAGAATATCTAAAAACCCCACAGCTAACATCATACCTAAAGGTAAGAAACTAGACGTTTACCACATAAGATCAAGAACAAGGCAAATAGGTTCCTTCTCATCACTGCTTTTCAACATTGTACTGGAAGTTTTAGCTAATGTAATAAGACAAGAAAATGAAATAAAAGGTATATGGATTGGGAAGGAAGAAATAAAACTGCCTTTTTCAACATGATTGTCCAAGTGAAAAATCCAGAAGAACTGACAAAACCAAAACAAGACAAAACCAGAAAACCAGAACAAGTGATCATGTGTGTCAAGGCTGCAAGATACAAGATTAATACAGGCATTCCTCAGAGACATTGTGGGCTTGGCTGCAGACCGTCAAAATAAGGAAAATGCCATACTGAAGCAAGCCACACATTTTTCTTTGGTTTCTCAGTGTGTATAAAAATTATGTTTACACTGTACTGTAATCTGTTGTGCACAACAGCATCACGTCTAAAAAAACAATGTACATGCCTTAATTTAGAAATTCTGTATCACTAAAAAAAATGCTAACCAACATCTAAGCCTTCAGTGAGTAGTAGTAACATCAAAGATCGCCAGTCACACAGATCACCATAGCAAATACAATAATAAGGAAAAACGTTGAAATATGTTAAGAATTACCAAAATGCGACACAGAGACACTGAGTTCGCGAGAAAATACTGTTTGAAAAATGGTGGCAACAGACTCGATCAATCCAAAGTTGCCTCAAACCTTCGATTTGGAAAAAAAAAAAAAAAATGCATTATCTGCGAAGCAGTACAAATAAAAGACAAGAACATGAGCTGTGCTTGTGTTTAAAAATCAACTGGCGTCTTATATTCCAGGAATGAGCAAGTGGAATTTGAAACAGAAAGTACNAAAAAAAAAAAAAATGCATTATCTGCGAAGCAGTACAAATAAAAGACAAGAACATGAGCTGTGCTTGTGTTTAAAAATCAACTGGCGTCTTATATTCCAGGAATGAGCAAGTGGAATTTGAAACAGAAAGTACAAAACCATTTATAGTAGCATTCCCCAAAATGAAATACTTAGGTGTGAACCTAACAAGATGTGCCTAGGACGTGCATGAGGAGATCCTGATGAAAGACACTTTTTTTAAGATTCTAAATAAAAGGAAAGATATTCCGTAGTCATGGGTAAAAAAAAACTCAATATTGGCAAGATGTCAGTTCTTCCCAACTTGATCTATAGGTTAAATGCCGTCCCTAAAAGTCGAAACCCCAGGAGGTCATTCTGTGAACATCAGCGAAGTGATGCTGAAGTTCATGGACGACTTCTCTGGTGGTAGGGTGGATAAGAAGCCGGCTGCCAATGCGGGGGACGCAGGTTCAATCCCTGCTCCTGGAAGATCCCACATGCTGCAGGGCAACGAAGCCCGAGCACCACGATTACTGAGCCTCATCTCTAGGACCCTCAAGTCACAACCACAGAGTCTGTGCGACACAGTTACTGACCCCTGCACACCTAGAGCTTGTGCTCCTCAAGAGAAGCCACCACAGTGGGGAGCCCGCCCGCCGCAGGGAAGAGTAGTCCCTGCTTACCACAACTGGAGAAAGCCTGGCAGCCATAATTTTTTAAAAGAGGCAAAACCGTAAATTAGAAATAAAGTTTACGGGAGTTCCCTGGTAGCCCAGTCGTTAAGACCCAGAGCCCTGGGTTCAGTCTCTGCTCAGGGAACTAAGATCCTGCAAGTCCCACGGCACAGCCAATAAACAAGCAAACAAAGAAGTAACTAAAGTTGATATGGAGAGGGGAAAGACTCAGAATAGCCAACACAACATTCAGGCAGAACAAAGTTAGAGAGCTGGCATTACCCAAATTCAAGACATATTAAAAATCCATAGTATTCAAGACTGTGTTACCAGTGGAAGGGGAAGAACATGACAGTTGCTCAGCCGTATCCGATTCTTTGCAACCCCTGGAAATTCTCCAGGATAGAATACTGGACTGGGTAGCCTTTCCCTTCTCCAGGAGGTCTTCCCAACCCAGGGATTGAACCCAGGTCTCCTACATTGCAGGCACATTCTTTACCAACGAGCTATCAGGGAAGCCCAGACAGATCAATGAAACAGGATAAAGGGCCCAGAAACAGACCCTTTATGTAAATAAAGTCAGCTGACCTTTTACAATGGGACAAAGATTGTCTCTTCAACAAACGGTGCTGGAACAACTGGACCTCCACATGCAAGAAAGTGAATCTAGACACAGACTCTACACCTTCACAAAGGCTAAATCCAAATGGCTCACAGAGCTAAATGTAAAATGCAAAACAAAAAACTCCTACAAGCTAACACAGGAGAACATCTGGATGACCCTGGGTTAGGTGATGACTTTTTAGACATCAAAGGCAAGACCCATCAAAGAAAAAAAAAAAACCTGATAAACTGGCCGTTACTAAAACTTGAAGTTCTTCTCTATCAAAGACACTGTCAAAAGAATGAAAAGACAAGCAGAAAATATTTGCAAAAGACAAATCTGAAAACAGTTTATCCAAAATATAAAAAGAACTCTCAAAATTCAATAATAAGAAAGTAAACAGTTGGATTAAAAAATAGGCCCAAGACCTTAACAGACACTTCAGCAAAGAAGATATACTCATGGCAAGCAAACACATGAAAAGATGGTCATATGTCATCAGGGAAATTCTAATTAAAGCAATAGTGAGGTACTGTGCATGCTCAGTTGCTAAGTTGTGTCTGACTCTTTGCAACCCCGTGGACTGTCACCCACCAGGCTCCTCTGTCCATGGAATTTTCCAGGCAAGAATACTGGAGTGGGATGCCATTTCCTCCTCCAAGGGATCTTCTGGACCCAGGGATCAAACTCATGTCTCCTGTGTCTCTGGCCCTGGCAGGCAGATTCTTTACTATTGAGCCACCGAGGAAGCTGCTAGTGAGATACCACTACAACACTTTTCAGTTCAGTTCGGTTCAGTTGCTCAGTCATGTCCAACTCTTTGTGACCCCATGGACTGCAGCACATCAGGCCTCCATGTCCATCACCAACTCCTGGAGTTTACCCAAACTCATGTCCATTTAGTTGGTGATGTCATCCAATCATCTCATCCTCTGTCGTCCCCTTCTCCTCCCACCTTCAATCTTTCCCAACATCAGGGTCTTTTCCAGTGAGTCAGTTCTTCACATCAGGTGGCCAAAATATTGGAGTTTCAGCTTCAACATTAGTCCTTCCAATGAATACTCAGGACTGATCTCCTTTACAATGGACTGATTGTATCTCTTGCAGTCCAAGGGACTCTCAAGAGTCTTCTCTAACACTATAGTTCAAAAGCATCAATTCTTTAGTGCTCAACTTTCTTTACAGTCCAACTCTCACATCCATACATGACTTTTGGAAAAGCCAAAGCCTTGACTAGACAGATCTTTGCTGGCCAAGTAATGTCTCTGCTTTTTAATACACTGCTAGGTTGGTCATAACTTTCCTTCCATGGAGTAAGCGTTTTAATTTCATGGCTGCAGTCACCATCTACAGTGATTTTGGAGCCCAAAGAAATAAAGTCTGCAACTGTTTCCACTGCTTTCCCATCTATTTGCCATGAAGTGATGGGACCAGATGCCATGATCTTTGTTTTCTGAATGTTGAGCTTTTAAGCCAACTTTTTCACTCTCCTCTTTCAATTTCATCAAGAGGCTCTTTAGTTCTTCTTCACTTTCTGCCATAAGGGTGGTGTCATCTGCATATCTGAGGTTATTGATATTTCTCCTGGCGATCTTGATTCCAGCTTGTGCTTCTTCCAGCCCAGCATTTCTCATGATGTATTCTGCACATAAGTTAAATAAGCAGGGTGGCAATATACAGCCTTGACATGCTCCTTTTCCTATTTGGAACCAGTCTGTTGTTCCATGTCCAGTTCTAACTGTTGCTTCCTGAGCTGCATACAGATTTCTCAAGAGGCAGGTCAGGTAGTCTGGTATTCCCATCTCTTTCAGAAGTGTCCACAGTTTGTGGTGACCCACACAGTCAAAGGCTTTGGCATAGTCAATAAAGCAGAAATAGATGTTCTTCTGGAACTCTCTTGCTTTTTCCATGATCCAGCAGATGTTGGCAATTTGATTTCTGGTTCCTCTGCCTTTTCTAAAACCAGCTTGAACATCTGGAAGTTCACAGTTCACATATTGCTGAAGCCTGGCCTGGAGAATTTTGAGCACTACTTTACTAGCGTGTGAGATGAGTGCATCACCCCTTTTAGAATGGCCCAGACCTGGAACACTGACAGCATCAAATGCTGGTAAGGATGAGAATGGATAGGAACTCATGTTCATTGCTGCGAAGAATGCAAAACGGCCATATGATCCGAGATCACCCTCCTTCGTATTTACCCAAATGAGTCGAAAACTTACAGCCACACAAAAACCTGCACTTAGGTGCTTATGGAGGCTTTATTCAAAATTGCCAAAGGTTGGAAGCAACCAAGCTGTCCTTCAGTACGTGAACAGGCAAATAAACTGTGATCCATCCAGACAATGGGCTATTACTTAGCAAGAAAGAAGTGAGCTATCCAGTCATAAAAAGACATGGAGGAACTTTAAATGGATATTAAAGACACCAGCCTGAAAAGGCTGCGAACTGCTTGATTCTAACCATATGACATTCTGGGAAAGGCAACGCGAGGGAAACAATAAAGAGCTCACTGGCTTCCGGAGGTTAGAAGGGAGGGAGGGGTGAGTGGGCAGAGCACAGTGGATTTCTAGGCCAGTGGAAATACTCTGAATTACACCACATTGATGGATACATGTTGTTACACATCTGTCAAACCCACAGAACGAACAGGGCTTCCCTGGTGGCTCAGACAGTAAAGAATCTGCCTGCAATACAGGAGACCCAGGCTCAGCCTCTGGACTGGGAAGATCCCCTGGAGAAGGGAGCGGCTATCCACTTCAGCATTCTTGCTTGGAGAATTCCATGGACAGAGGAACCTGGTGTGCTATAGCCCATGGGGCCGCAGAGGCGGATAGAACTGAGCGTCTAACACATGTAGAATGAACATCAAGAGTGAGCCCTAATGTGAACTGTGGACTCTGGATAAATATGGTGCTCGTGACAGTTAGTTTTATGTGACAACTTGGCTAAGACAGGGACAAGAAGCTCAAGTACTTTACAAGAACCCCCTGGAAATCCCCATCGCCCTGGACTAGAACCCAGCTCCTGCCACTGGCCACATCCCACACCTCCCTCCTCTTGGCAGCCAGGGGCCAGGATGCCAGGCAGAGGACATGTTTGTCCTGCATATCTGGCAACACTTACCCCAGACATGGGGCTGCGGTCAGTTCCCTTTGGGTCCAGGGTCTGTGGACACCCAGGGTGTGACCCGTGGACCCCCAGGCAGAGAAGCCAAGGCTCCAAGGTGGAGTGACTTGCCCCATCTCACTGCTGGACATGGCGGCTATGCACATGGGTTTCCTAGTTGCACACACCTGGGCTTAAAGTTGACCCCCGGGGGACTTCCCTGGCAGTCCAGTGCTAAAGACTCTGCGCTTCCAAACTAGTTCAATCCCTGATCTAGGAACTAAGATCCATGTGCTGTGAAGTGTGGCCAAAAACAAATAAATAAAAATTTTAAATAAATGTAATAAAATAAAATCTCACTTTGCAAACAGGCTTCCCTGGTGGTCCAGTAGTTAAGACTCTCAGCTCCTAATGCAGGCGGCATGGGTTTGATCCCTAGCCAGGGAACTAAGATGCCACATGCCACTCAGCTCAGCCAAAAAAATTAAAACCTGCCCCCCTGCCCCCACCCAGCCTCAGTTTTCTCACTTGTAACCTGGGGGTGAGGACAGCTTCCTCTTGGGCGACAGGGAGCACTGGCTGAAGTCATCTTTCCTCCATTCTGTTGGCATGTATTGAGCACCTACTGTGTGCAAAGTGCTGGCCCAGAAGCTTGGTATACGTCAGTGAACAAAACAGAGGGAAAAAACTTGCCCTCGTGGAATGTACATTTCAGAGGAGGTAGAAAACAAATCAAAAAACGTTAAAGTGCCAAGTGGAGGGAAATGCTCTGAAGATAAACACAGCTACTGACAGGAGAGGGGGGTTTCCCAGGTGGCACTAGCGGCAAAGAGCCCACCTGCCAATGCGGAAGATGCAAGAGACGTGGGTTTGCTCCCTGGGTCGGGAGGATCCCCTGGAGAAGGGCATGCCTACCCACCCCAGTAGTCTCGCCTATAAAATCCCATGGACGGAGGAGCCTGACAGGCTGCAGTCCATGGGGTCGCCAAGAGTCGGACTCGACTGGGTGACCGAGTACACACAAAAGGGGAGTTGGGGGGTGGCCAGTCCTTTACCCACCATCAGGAAAGGCTTCTCTGAGAAAGTAGGGTTTGAGAAGAGGCTTGAAGGAGGAAAGGCCATAAGCCATGTGGCCATCAAAGGAAAGAGCCTTAAGACAGAGGGACCAGGCCGTGCAAAGGTCCTGTGGCAGGAACAGAAGGGCATGCAGGAAGTGCAAGGGTGAAGGCAGGGGGAGAGTGCAGGGCAAGGCATGCCCGCCGGAGGAACAGCAGGGGAACAGGCTGCAGGACACGCAAGGGCCTCTGGAGGTGGCCCCACCACAGGGTTTTGAGCAGACTTATTGGAGAAGAGACTTCAGGGGCAGAGGCAGGAAGGGGAGACAAAGGCTGGGACACAGTGGGTGTCTAGGAGGCAGAAGAGGCTCTCAGATTCTGGATGTAATCTAGAACCGTGCTGTCCGATGGGGCCACCAGCCCTAGGTAGCTAGTGAAGTGAATTAAAACCCAACGACGACGGGCACGTCCCTGACCGTCCAGTGGTTCAGACGCCGCACTTCCGCTGCAGGGAGCCGTCGGGGAACTAAGATCCCACATGGCACGCAGCCAAAGAGATAAAAGCAAAAACCAAGTCAGTTCCTCAGTCACACTGACCACCTATCCAGTGGTCAAGTGGCCACGCTGCAGAGCCCAGACGGTGCCCTTCCTTGCGGAAAGTTCTGCCGGACAGCACTGTCCCAGGGATCCAGAGCACCGAGAGGATGACCCGTCATCCAGACACAGGGTGTGAGGAGACAGCGGAGTCGAGCGCGGTCCCGGGGCTGCCCGGTCCCGGGGCTGCCCAGCACCGGCACCCACCGCGAGCCGGCTGTCGTCATCACTGTGACCACCACCCTTCTCTCGTCCCTTTACACGCTCCATCAAGGCCGCTCTCAGCAGAACCCTTTCCCCTTCTCTCCAGCCCCCGAGAGCCAGAAGTCCCCCAGCAGACACTGAAGCCTCCGCCCCCTTCCCCACACCCCTAGCTTCTTTGAGGGCAGAAGCCCCATCCTTGAGTCCGTGACTCCTGAGCTCGTAGAACACAGGCTAACTGGGGAAGCCGACGCTGGGCCCCCTCTGGCCCAGCTTCAGGCGAGTCGCCTCCCCACTCCTGGCCTTGGTTTCCCCAGTGCGCAGTGATCAGTTGGTCACATTCTGGTCCTGCCGGGGACAGAGCAACCGCTCAGGGCCGTGGCAGGGGAGGGGGTCTCTGGGTGCGGAGGTGGGGACCTGGAGGATGAGGGGCTGATTTAGCAGGAGGATGCTCATGGCCAGGGCTGAATCATCTGCACCTCCAGAAGCCAAGAGGCCGACTGCTGCCCTTCATCGTAGTGATCTGCAAAGTATAGGCCCCGCCACTGAGGCACCCGCAGAACAGGGAACCTGCTCTCCAGAGCAAAGGACTCCTGACTCTTCCCCAAATAGCCCCGCTCGCCCTGGAACAAAGGGGCCCACGGAGGCAGGCTCCACCACAGACACCTCGTTGCTGGGGCCAAGATTTCTGTGTGCTTGGGCGGGGCCTGCAACCCCAGAGTCTGTTTTACAAAAGGGCAACCTATGGCAGTGTGGACGGGCTTGCACCTGGCTGATGCCCAAACATCCACAGCATCAGCACCCAGGCTACAGCAAAGAGTTGGCCACTCTCCCCCCACATGACACAAAAGAAGTCTCTAACAGACCACCCTGCCCACCCCAGCTGCCCTGTCGGAGGGTTTGTTTGGGGGCAGGGGAGTGGACAGTTCGAACCCTTGTAGAGATCCAGGGAGAACCCCTCTGTTTACCCAACCACGGGCATTGAGAGGTCAAGGTCACCAGCCCTGCCTTGCTCCTTGCCTGCTTCTTCCCAGGGACATCCGTTGACCCCAGCCTGGCCCTTGGTAAAGTCCTCACAATCAAATATTCAGGAATCCAAACTGCCTGCGTGGAAACAAGGAGACAGGCATTCTCTGACACCTGTAAGATGCAAGTGTGCCATTTTATAAACCAAGAAAGCACCTGGTTTTGGAGATGTCTCTGTCCCTTGTTGACCCTCAATCGGCGAGGAGGCAAAGACACCCCAAGTTTATAAACCGCGTTCCTGCCGAACCCAAGCACTCAACTACAGGAATGGAAGAGGGGTGGGGAATTTCTTGATTCACAGGGAAAAGGTTATAGAGTTTTCTCAACACAACACCTTCTCCCTCCCCATCTGGGCTTCCCTAGGGGCTCAGATGGTAACGGGTCTGCTTGCCATGAAGGAGACCAGAGTTCGATCCTTGGGTCAGGAAGATCCTTTGCAAGAGGGCATGGCAACCCACTCCAGTATTCTTGCCTGGAGAATCCCCCTGGACAGAGGAGCCTGGCAGACTACAGTCCATGGGGTCACAAAGAGTCGGACACAACTGAGAGACGAATTCATTCACTTTCATCTCCCCATTCATTGTTCTTTGAACCCCAACACCAGCTACTCCTGCTACTCCAGGCTGGTGGACCTCAAAGGCCCCCAGGAAGCAAAGGGAGGCCAGTGCCCCCGG
>SJYA01008382.1:0-16577 GCA_006410615.1 Neotragus moschatus
GAAAAAGTTGGCTTAAAGCTCAACATTCAGAAAACAAAGATCATGGCATGTGGTCCCATCACTTCAGGGGAAATAGATGGGGAAACAGTATCAGACTAGTGTACTTTATTTCTTTATAATCTGATATGTAGAATGACTTAATAAATCCCTACTTGGTCTTCATTGATTTATTTCTTCAATCTGTTTCATTTTCCATTAAAAAACCAAATATCTTTTCAAAAAAAAAAAAAAAGAAAACCACTTTTCTTGCTGTTGTTCACATGCTGTATAATAATTTCTCATGCCTGAGGAAATGACCTGGCTCTCTAATGTTGCAAGTAAGTTCTCACTCAGTTGGTAAAGAATCTATCTGCAGTGCAGGAAACCCCAGTTTGATTTCTGAGTCAGGAAGATCTGCTGAAGAAGGGATAGGCTACCCATTCCAGTATTCTTGGGCTTCCCAGGTGCCTCAGCTGGTAAAGAATCTGCCTGCAATGTGGGAGACCGGGGTTCAATCCCTGGGTTGGGAAGATCCCCTGGAGAAGGGAAAGGCTACCCACTCCAGCATTCTGGCTTGGAGAATTCCATGGACTGTGTAGCCCATGGGATCGCAAAGAATCGAACATGATGGAGGGACTTTCACTTTGAGTTTCAATTATGCCCAGTCTCCTTTCTACTTTCTTTACTTCCTTTCTCTTCACACTATACAATGGTTACACTAAGCTTCTTTCTATTCTCTGAACATGGTATCTTTCTCTCATTAAAACAACAGAAAAAACTGGTGTCAAATCTCTCTGCACTCCATCCCCCTTTGCTGAAATCAGAATAGTCCTTTTACTTATGAGCTAAATTGCAGCCCCCTACACACCACTGATAGAGAGATTGTTCCTTCTTTCTATTTTTCTATCTCCTGTTGCAGTTGGCACACTGAGCTTTATTTTGCTTAGTAAGTAAGTGTTAGTTGCTCAATCTTGCCCAACTCCTTACGACACCATGGACTGCAGTCCACCAGTCTCCTCTGTCCATGGGATTCTCCAGGCAAGAATACTGAAGTAAGTTGCCATTTCCTTCTCCAGGGGATCTTCCCAGCCCAGGGATCGACCTGGGTCTCCTGCACTGCAGGCAGAGTCTTTACTGACTAAGCTACAAAAAAGGCCTTATTTTGCTTGATTTATTGGTTTTCCAACCAATGTTTCTTTTTTTTTTTTCTATGTTCATCAGGGATATTGGCCTATAATTTTCTTTTCTGGTAGTATTCAGGTCTGGATTTGGTATTAGGGTAAATCTAGCCTCATAATATGAATTTGAGAGTGTTCCCTGTATTTTGGGGAGAGAATTTGAAGACGGGTATTATTTTCTCTTTGAAGTTTGGTAGAATTCACCAGCGAAACCATCTGGCACTGGACTTTTGTTCACTGAGAGGTGTCTGGTTACTGACTCAACCTTTTTACTAGTAATTGGACCAATCATGATTCACTTCATGATTCACTTTCAGTAGGTTGTATGTTTCTTAGCTTTCTGAATGTTGAGCTTTAAGCCAACATTTTCACTCTCCTCTTTCACTTTCATCAAAAGGTTCTTTAGTTCTTTTCTGCTTTCTTCCACAAGTATGATGTCATCTGAATGTGTGAGGTTATTGATGTTTCTCCCAGCAATCTTGATTCCAGCCTGTTCTTCATCCAGCCCAGCATTTTGCATGATGTACTCTGCATAGAAGTTAACTAAGCAGAGTGACGATATACAGCCCTGATGAACTCTTTTCCCAATTTGAAACCAGTCCACTGTTCCATGTCCAGTTCCAACTGTTGCTTCTTGACCTGCATACAGATTTCTCAGGAAGCAGGTCAGGTGGTCTTGTATTCTCATCTCTTCAGGTATTTTCCAGTTTGTTGTGATCCACACAGTCAAAGGCTTTGGCATAGTCAATAAAGCAGAAGTAGATGTTTTTCTGGAACTTTCTTGCTTTTTCGATGATCCAGCGGATATTGGCAACTTGATCTCTGGTTCCTCTGGCTTTTATAAATACAGCTTGAGCATCTGGAAATTCATGGTTCATGGACTGTTGAAGCCTGGCTTGGAGAATTTTGAGCACTATTTTGCTAGCGTGTGAGATGAGTGCAGTTGTGCAGTAGTTTGAGCATTCTTTGGCATTGCCTTTCTCGGGATTGGAATGAAAACTGACCTTTTCCAGTTCTGTGGCCACTGCTGAGTTTTCCCAATTTGCTGGCATTTACTGCTATTAATTCTCTCTTCCATCTGAATTTTGCTGCATCTCATAAGTTTTGGTATGCTGTATTTCCATTTTCATTTCTGATTTAATATATGACTTATCCTGAATACATTCCATATACGCTTGAGAAGAGTTTGTATTCTGTTGTTTTTGGATGGAAGGCCTGTTTAGTCTATTTGGTCTAATGCATTGTTCAAGTCAAATGTTTCCTTATTGATTTTCTATCCAGATGATATATCCATTAATGAAAGTAAGGTATTGACATACCTTAAAATTATTGCATTGCTTTCTATTTCCCCATTTAGATCTATTAATATTTACTTTATATAAACCTAAGTTTCAAAATGAAGATTGTATAATATTAGTATTGCATTAACTATGCAAAAACATCCCCTATAAAATATTTTTGTACATTGTAAACTAGCAGCAATCACCAAACTAATAATTTATTTTATAATAGAGAAAAATTATAAGATTTGCATGGAATTGGCATATATTCAAATTTAAGAAACAATATACAGTGTTAATTTACCTAGGGGTATATAAAGTCTGAAAGAGAGATAATTGTGTTAATTGAAAAGCAACAATTTACTCACATAATAGCAAGGAAACAGTTATATTGTTATAAATTTCTTATTACTATACTAAGAAGACTTATGGACATTAATTTTCATAGTACACGTTTATAACAAAACTGACATTTCAAGGTCAAAATGCTAATTGAGATTTGGATAAATGAAAGATGTCTTATTGAAAAGAACTTTAATAATCTTGCAGATAAATTTTGTGATATTTAAATATAAAATCAGAATATCAGGTTAGGGTAAAGATTAGTGAGAAAAAATGTATTTTCCTCTTAAGATCACTGTCACACATGCTTATTATGCAAATATTTTTTTCCAATTTTTTACATACATTATTCTGATTAGAAATTTTGTTTATCTTTCAAATTTATGGATAGATCAACTAAATAGAAAATTAACAAGGAAACACAAACTAGACAGTGATTTTCAAACATCAGATTTCATGTGAATTACTTGGAGATATTGTTTATAATATATATTCTAAGCTAGTAGGTCTGAGGTAGGGCCCAGGTCTATTTATTTCTAAAAATCTTTTAAGTGATTTCAATGCTGGTTTTCTGAAGACTACACATTGATTAGAGAAGAGTTAAAGCAGTGGTTCTCATTTGTGTTGCATATTAATTAACTAGATGGTTTTTAAAAACTACTGGTGTCTGAACAACAAAAGCAAAAATCTACAAATGAAACTATATCCAACTCAAAAGCTTCTACACAGAAAAAGAAACAACAAAATGAAAAGAAAACTTATGGAATGGGAGAAAAAAATTGCTAATCATGCAACAGATACGAGGTTTTATCTAAAATATATAAATAGCTGATGCAAATTAAATAATGACAACAGAAAAACAATCTGATTTAAAAATGGGTGGGATAGACATTTTTTCCAAAGAGGACATCAAAATGACTGTCAGACACGTGAAAAGATGCTCAAAATCACAATCATCATGAAAACACAAGTAAAAGCCACAGTGAAACATCTCACACCTCTTAGAATGGCTGTTGTCAAGAGACAACAGGTGCTGGTGGGGATGTACAGAAAAGGGAAACTTTATACATGTTTGGTGGGATGTGAACCAGTACAACCATTATGGAAAACAATATGGATATTTCTTAAAAAACTAAACACAAGTCTACTACATGATCCAACAATTACACTTTTGGGTATATACCCAAAGGAATGAAAATAGGATTTTGAAGAGAAATATGCACTTTCATGCTTATTGCAACATTATTTACAATAGCCAAGATATAGAAACAATTTAAATGTTTATCACAGAAAAAAATATATACAATGGAATATTATGGAGTTATAAGAAATTAGGCTGTTCTGCCATGTGGCAATATAGATGAACCTTGAGCTCAGTATACTAAGTGAGATAAGTCAGCTTGAGAAAGGCAAATACCATATGGTATCACTTATATGTGAAATCTAAACATGTCAAACTCATAAAAGATAGACTATAAGATGGTGGTTACTAGGGGGTGGAGGGCAGAGAGATTAAGCATGATGTTTTTAAACTTGCAAATTTTCAATAAGAAGCAAGTAAGCCATAGAGATCTAATACACAGTATAATGAATATGAACAACAATATTGTGCTGCAATCATCAAACTTGCTGAGAGACTGAAAATTAATTATCCAACCACTAACAAGAAAGGATAATTATGTAATGTGATAAAGGCCCTAAATATTGCTGCAACAGCAATTATATTGCAGCATATAAATGTACCAACTAAACACTTCTTACATCTTAAACTTCCATGATGATATATGTCCAAAAAAGTCAATTAAAAATGGGCCCATTTCAATTGTAGACATAGACACAGACGTCCTAAATAAAATATCTGCTAATTAAATTTTTGAAAATACCCACTGGTACCTGACTCTCATTGTAAGTCATTTTGATTTAATATGTATATGATATTGCTTGGATATTGTGACTCTTTAAAAGTTTAAAATGTTTACAATAGGCAGCAAATTGGTGAAAACATCAAGTTAGGATATGTTTAAAATTTTGCATACACATTTTCTTCACAAAATGTAAGCTATTTATTGTCATTGTTTTCATTTATTAGTTGTATTTGTAGCCTGACTATGAATCAGTATTTAGATAAAGAAGTAGAATATGAATTAATACATGATATTTCATCAAAAATGTATATAAGTGATGAAAGTACATATTATATTGTGACTTTTTCATAGAGAATGTACAGGGAAATATATGTTAATTTGACTAATAAAGTGTAGATTACTAAAAATATTATGTCTGTACCTACACTTGTAGATACAAATAGCTATTACACAGAATATCAGCTGTTGACTGCAAATTAAAAGGAAAGCCATTTCTCTTGTATCAGGTTACCTGGGCACTGACAACCTTATCTTTCCCAACCTACACCACCTTCTTCATATGTTTACATCAAACTAGTGAAACAACCGTGCCAGAAGCAGGGGGCTGGAGTGGTTTATAGGATGGTTACTAGGGAAATCTAACACTGGGTGGTGATAGAAAGCCAACTCCTTCCTCCTCTGCAGTTTCAGTTTATGGGCACTCTCTAATTTATGGCAGGAAAATGTCGTATTTCCTACTGCTTCCTATTGCTAAGTCTATATAGGGCTGGGGTTTTGAACTTGGAAATCCAAGGATGAATTCCAGGAAGCGTGTAAATATGATACAAGCAATTTAAAAGGAATAGAAGCCATTGCATCTCATTACATCCTTAAATGTGTATCAGTTCAGTTCAGTTCAGTCGCTCAGTCGTGTCTGACTCTTTGTGACCCCATGAATTGCAGCACGCCAGGCCTCCCTGTCCATCACCAACTCCCGGAGTTCACTCAGACTCTGGCCCATCGAGTCAGTGATGCCATCCAGCCATCTCGTCCTCTGTTGTCCCCTTCTCCTCCTGCCTCCAATCCCTCCCAACATCAGAATCTTTTCCAATGAGTCAACTCTTCGCATGAGGTGGCCAAAAGTACTGGAGTTTCAGCTTTAGCATCATTCCTTCCAAAGAAATCCCAGGGCCGATCTCCTTCAGAATGGACTGGTTGGATCTCCTTGCAGTCCAAGGGATAAATGTGTATGGGAATCACTAAATTTTAAGAACCACCTTTTTAGAGGGATAACTGCATTCAAGAGTTGTTTCACAGTCAGAGACCTTGAAGCATAAGAAACCAAAATGGACATTTCTGGTAGAAATATATATATATATATATTTTTTTTTTCCTACTTTATCCTTGAATGGTAAAGTTAGCTATTGTTGTGAACTTTTATTCAAAAATATTTGCATGCATACTTATTGCCTGAGGACAATCATCTAGTTGATTACTCTAGTGTGAATTTAGCCAGAGGATGTCATAGAAAAGAGAACTTCTCTGTCACATACACCTTAAAAATCTTTTTCCCCCTTGTCATTTCTTATGTTTATAATTCTTCCAAAGTTCTGTTTTATTTCCTTTCAACCAAATACAGAATTTATTTTGTAGGGAAAAAAGCCCACTTTAATGCTGAGTCCAAAATCTGTTTGCTTATAATTGTTATTTTATTTCAAAAGAGGTCATCAATGCATTAAATATATAGACGAGTGTGGGCACCCAACAGGCCAATACTACACAGCAGGGATTTTCTCTGGGATAGTGCAGATGAGGCTACTCTTTGTCAGGATCTTACCAATAAATGAAAGTGGACCCAACTGAGGATAGAAAGTGAGTTGGGGAAATTGCTATTATTATTAATTTTAGATGTGCTTTCTGTTCTCTTCTTGTTATCAAGCATGAATACAAGAAAGATCAAACGAGGATACTTCAAAACATCTTGACAAAGCCAAATTTGCAATCCATAAATGAATAATAACTTAGAAATTAAATATAAACTGTTTAAAAACAAATTTCAAATAAAACACGCCAGTCATCTTTGTACTTTACATTATTCTATCAGTCTCAACCCCCCAAATATTTTTTAATTGTAAGGATACAAATAATGTATTAAAACAGGTTTTTATAATAATAGCTTTAGAATTTATTCATTTATTTGTGTGGCCTTTACAAAGTTAAAGAAGTTCCCTACTATACTTAGGTTGTTGAGAGTTTTTATCAAAAATGGAGGTTTTACTTTTTATTTATTCATTTATTTATGCTTACTGAAATATAGTTGTCATGAAATATTATGTTAGTTTCAAGATTGTTACAGTGATATGAACTTGACATACATTATAAAATTATCACCAAGGTCTAACAGCTCTTGGCCCCCATCAAGTCATTACAATATTATTGATATGTGCTGTATTTTACATATCAGTGGCTTATTTATTTTATAAATGGAAGTTGATGTATTTTTTTTGCATTCTTTTAAAAAATTTACTGGAATATAAAATATAATATGAATCAGCATATCTATGAAACAGACTCATAGAACAGACTTGTGGAGGCCAAAGGGGAGGAGGGGTAGAAAAGGATTGGAAGTTTGGGATTAGCAGATGCAAACTATTATGTATAGGCTGGATAAACAACAAGGTCCCCCTGCCCATGGAATTCCTCTGCCCATGGAATTTTCTAGGCAAGAATAGTGGAGTGGGGTGCCATTTCCGACTCCAGGGATTCTTCCCGATACAGGGATTGAATCCACAACACTTCCATCTCATAATCTGGCAGGTGGATCACCTAGACAGCATATTCAAAAGCAGAGACATTATTTTGCCAACAAATGTCTGTCTAGTCAAGGCTATGGTTTTTCCAGTGGTCATATATGGATGTGAGAGTTGGACTGTGAAGAAAGCTGAACACTGAAGAATTGATGCTTTTGAACTGTGGTATTGGAGAAGACTCTTAAGAGTCCCTTGAACTGTGAAGAGATCCAATCAGTCCATCCTAAAGGAAATCAATTCTGAATATTCATGAGAAGGACTGATGCTAAAGCTGAAACTCCAATACTTTGGCCACCTGATGTGAAGAACTGACTCACTAGAAAAGATCCTGATGCTGGGAAAGATTGAAGGCAGGAGGAAAAGGGGATGATAGAGAATGAGATGGTTGGATGGCATCACCGACTCCATGGATATGAGTTTGAGCAAGCTCCAAGATTTGGTGATGGACAGGGAAGCCTGGTGTGCCGCAGTCCANTAGTCAAGGCTATGGTTTTTCCAGTGGTCATATATGGATGTGAGAGTTGGACTGTGAAGAAAGCTGAACACTGAAGAATTGATGCTTTTGAACTGTGGTATTGGAGAAGACTCTTAAGAGTCCCTTGGACTGTGAAGAGATCCAATCAGTCCATCCTAAAGGAAATCAATTCTGAATATTCATGAGAAGGACTGATGCTAAAGCTGAAACTCCAATACTTTGGCCACCTGATGTGAAGAACTGACTCACTAGAAAAGATCCTGATGCTGGGAAAGATTGAAGGCAGGAGGAAAAGGGGATGATAGAGAATGAGATGGTTGGATGGCATCACCGACTCCATGGATATGAGTTTGAGCAAGCTCCAAGATTTGGTGATGGACAGTGAAGCCTGGTGTGCCGCAGTCCATGGGTCACAAAGAGTTAGACAAGACTGAGCGACTGAACTGAACTGACCTGAGTGCCACCTGGGAAGCCCTCTTGTACAGCACACTGACCAATATTTAATATCCTGTGACAAACTATAGTAAAAAGAATATGAAGAAAAGTATATTTGTATAACTGAGTCACTTTGAAATACAACAGAAATTAACTCAAGAACACTTTAATAAAATTTAAGATATATTCTAAGACAGGAGGGAATTTATCTGCCTTGAATCTCAACCTGCATTTAATTATATTTGACATAAAATTTTAATATTTATTTTCAAAAAATTGTTCAGATATGCTATTTAAATAAGGCAAATGCACTTGTTTCTTGGAACGTCTCATTAGATACTGTTTAGAAGATGTGATAAGGTTAAAACACTTCAGTGTTGCTCTTTTGTGGCTATTGTTTAGCTGTTCAGTTATGTCTGACTCTTTGCAACCCATGGACTGCGGTACGCCAGGCTTTCCTGTCCTTCACTGTCTCCCAGATTTTGCTCAAGCTACCAGCCAACCATTTGATACTCTGTTGCCTCCTTCTCCTCTTGCCCTCCGTCTTTCCCAGCATCAACGTCTTTTCCAGTGAGTTGGCTCTTCACATAAGGTGGCTAAGATGCTGGGGATTCAGCTTTAGCATCAGTCCTTCCAATGACTATTCAGGGTGGATTTCCTTTAGAATTGATTGGTTGGATCTCCTTGCTGTCCAAGGGACTCTCAAAAGTCTTCTCCAGCACCCCAGTTCGAAAGCATGAGTTCTTTGGCATTCAGCCTTCTTTGTGGTTCAACTCTCATATCCATACAAGACTACTGGAAAAATGATAACTTTGACTGTACAGACCTTTGTTGTGACTCTTTACTAAACTTTATGTTTCTTATCTGAACTCTTTTCTTTCTTAAGAATGATGGTACTAAAGACCCTGTCTTTGGTAGAGGAACCAAGGGGGATGACCTGTCTTGATGACTCCCTCAGATCAGCCTTAGTATCCAGGATGCACCCCCCAAGACATACTTATCAACTCTATCTCGTTTTCTTGGCACTATGTTTAATTACTGATTCAATGCTATGTTTAAGTCTATTAAATCAATCCATGATTTTACTGCCAGGTTACAATGGCTTCATTTGTTTAGTTGCTTCTCATTTTCCTCCACTAAATTTCAAAGACTTTTCCCTACTTTTTGTGTGCAATAAACTGATTCAATGGATAAAAATATTTTAGAACTCTAAGCCTCTTTGCAATTGCCAAAATTTTAATTTAAATATAATTGTATGTGTTAGCACAAAAACCAATCAAGGATGTTTAAACCAACCCCAATTCACATCATCACTAGATATCTAAAAAAAAAAAGATAATAGCTATCTTGTTGTCTTTAGAAGATATTCAGCTATTCAATGTTTTCTATAAATGTGTAGAGTTTTATTTCAGAAAACACTTGTCTGAATTGCCAAGGACTAAAAGCTATTCATTGCAGAGATATGGGAGGGTTGTGGTTAGATGTTTTCAACACTCGTGCTAATTCATTCCAGCATTAGAGAAAAAAGACGGTAAAGAAGTTAGTTTTCAAGGTGATAGAAAAAATTAGATTGAGTCATTCTTATTTTATTTAAATCCACTGTCTACTTCAGAAAATGTATTAATATATAGTTTTGGAAAAATATTTGAGTAAAAAATTTGTTTAACATTATTTAGAAAAATGTAAAAACAACTCTTGAATGAGAGTGAAAAATGACTCAAATAACTCACATAACAAATATTACTATTTTAACAATTTTACTGATTATCTGTAACTTCTGAACTTTGTGACACTGAACAATTTACGCAAAATTCGAGTATAATTCTGACTTAGAAAATGAAGAAAGGTAACAGCACCTTCTTCATGGCATTGTGAGGATGAAATAAATCAATTCATGTTAAGTGCTTGGGGCGATGTGCACTCAATACACATACAGTAGTGATAACATATTTTATTGTTATATGATTGTAGTTATATTATGACTATTATTAATGTGGCTATTTCGATACAGCTAAGATGATGGTGACTCATTTTTTACAAGCTGTAATAAAGTCCAAGAGTGACAAAGTGTAGTAATTTTAGTTAGGGAGCTTCCCTGGTGTCTCAGCAGTAAAGAATCCACCTGCGATGCAGGGGACAGAGGAGACACGGGTTCGATCTCTGGGTTGGGAAGATCCCCTGGAGTAGGGCTTGCAACTCACTCCAGTAGGGCTTGCAGCTCACAGTATTCTTGCAGGAAAATTCCAAGGACAGAGGAGCCTGGCAGGTGACAGACTATAGGATCGCAAAGAGCCAGACATGACTGAAGTCACTAAGCACAGCAGACACACACAATTTTAGTTAAAGGTGCAGATATTTCTCAAAATTCTCCAAGCCAGGCGTCAACAGTATGTGAACCGTGAACTTCCATATGTTCAAGCTGGATTCAGAAAAGGCAGAGGAACCAGAGATCCAATTGACAGCATCTGTTGGATCATCGAAAAAGCAAGAGAGTTCCAGAAAAAAACATCCATTTCTGCTTTATTGACTATGCCAAAGCCTTTGACTGTGAAAGGATCACAACAAACTGTGAAAAATTCTGAAAGAGATAGGAACACCAGACCACCTTACTTGCCTCCTGAGAAATCTGTATGCAGGTCAAGAAGCAGCAATTAGAACCAGACGAGGAACAACAGACTGGTTCCAAATTGGGAAAGAAGTACGTCAAGGCTGTATATTGTCACCCTGCTTACTTAACTTATATGCAGAGGGCATTATGTGAAATAATAATGTATTATTATTTAATAATAATAAACATATTATTATTTCACAGGGTGGATGAGAACAAGCTGGAATCAAGATTGCCAGGAGAAATGTCAATAACCTAAGATAAGCAAATGACACTACCCTTATAGCAGACAGCTGAGAAAGAGGAGAGTGAAAAAGTTTGCTTAAAATTCAACGTTCAGAAAACTAAGATCATGGCATCCAGTCCCATGACTTCATGGCAAATAGATGGGGAAATGATGGAAACAGTGAGAGATTTTATTTGCTCGGGCTCCAAAATCATTGCAGATGGTGACTACAGCCATGAAATTAAAAGATGCTTGCTCCTTGGAAGAAAAGCTATGACCAACCTAGACAGCATATTAAAAAGCAGAGATATTACTTTGCCAACAAAGGTCCATCTAGCCAAAGCTATGGTTTTTCCAGTAATCATGTAAGGATGTGAGATTTGGACCATAAAGAAAGCTGAGCCGAAGAATTGATGCTTTTGAACTGTGATGTTGAGTGTGAGGAGATCAAACCAGTCAATCCTAAATGAAATCAGTCCTGAATATTCATTGGAAGGACTGATGCTGAAGCTGAAGCTCCAGTACTTTGGCCACTTGATGCAAAAAACTGACTCATTGGAAAAGACCCTGATGCTGGGCAAGACTGAAGGCAGGAGAAGGGAACGACAGAGGATAAGATGGTTGGATGGCATCACCGGCCTGATGGCCATGAGTTTGAGCAAGCTCTGGGAGTTGGTGATGAACAGGGAAGTCTGGCGTGATGCAGTTCATGGGGTTGCAAGGAGTCGGACATGACCGAGGGACTGAACTAAACTGAACTGAGCATATGTTTCTAATCCTACCCAACCAAGACTGCTGTTTTATTCTTAACACCCACCAAGTGCCAACACTTGTGATATAAATACTGTGAGTGACAGTTTATAAAGCACACATAATAATCTCATCTAGCCTTCACAACAATTTGTATGTATAAAGTTATTATTAGTCTAGAAATGAGGAATGCAAAGCTTTAAGTTATTGAGACGTTGCCTCAAGTTCAGTCATAGTGAATAACAAAAGTGAAATCAAAAGCAGTGTCCTTCTATGTGGCTGCCAGTATTCTGATATCAAAGCCAGACAAAGATATCATAAGAAAGGAAACGGTGAGGCAACATAAGGATATAAATATATCCCATTTAATGCAGGTGCGTGCATGTTCAGTCACTGCACCGTGTCCAACTCTTTGTGGCCCCATGGACTGTAGCCCACCAGGCTCCTCTCTACCTGGAATTTTCCAGGCAAGAATACTGGAGTGGGTTGCCACTTCCTTCTCCAAGGGATCTTCCCAACCCAGAAATTGAACCCAGGTCTCCTGCACTGGCAGTCAGATTCATTCCCACTGAGCCACTAGGGAAGCCCAATACAGATGCAAAAATCCTCAACAAAACATTAGCAAACTGAATTCACGAACTATGGATGATATAGCATGAACGAGTGGGGTTCATCCTAGGAATATAAGATTGGTTCAGCTTAGTGACTGTAATAGACCATAGCAATAGTTGTATAGTGCAAAAAATTCCACATATGATCATCTCAAGAGATGTAGAAAAAGTCCACCAAGTCCAATATGTTTTCATGAGAAAAATACCCAACAAGCAAAGGATAGAAGGGAAATTCCTCAGTTTCACAAAGAGCATCTATGAAAACTCACAGGTAGTGTTGAAAGACTGAAACCTTTCCCTTAAGACCAGGAAAAAGACTGAGTTCCACTTTCACCTCTTCTAGTCAGCACTGTATAGCAATTACTTGCTAGTTAGACATGAAAACAAAGTAAAATGCATCCAGATTGGAAAAGAAGAAGTAAAGTTATTTTTGGCAGATGACATCATTTTATACATTAGAAACTCCAAAGATTTTACACACATAAAATTACTAGAGTTCATGATGAGTCCTTCAAAGTTACAGGTTATAAAATCAATATGCAAAAGTCTGTTGTATTTGTATGCACTATCAACTAACAATCTGGAAATGGGATTTAAAAAGTAAGTTCATTTACAACAGCATTAGTAGGAATAAAATGATTAGGAATAAATTTAACCAAGTACATGAAGGTTGTGTTGACTGAAAAATATAAAACATTGCTGAAAATAATTTTTAAAAGCCTAAATAAGAGATAATCTGTGTTTATTGGAGGATTTAAAACTATTAAGATGGCAATACTCTGTAAATTACCCTACAAATCCAAATTCAACACAATCTCTATAAAAATCCAATTGTCTTTCTTTCAGACATGGACAAGTTGATCCTAAAATTCATATGGATCTGCAAGCAATCTTGAATAGCCAAAATAACCTTGAAAAGGAAGGTAAAAATTGATGGGACTCACATTTCTGTATTTTGAAACACACTATGGAGAAGGAAATGGCAACCCACTCCAGTGTTCTTGCCTGGAGAATCCCAGAGATGGGGGAGCCTGGTGGGCTGCCGTCTATGGGGTCGCACGGAGTCGAACATGACTGAAGCGACTTAGCAGCAGCAGCACATGAATCTATAGGATTTAAAACATTGCTATATTGGTAAAAGGATAGACATACAGATCAATGCAATATAATTGAAAGGCTAAAAGTGAACCCATATATGTCTATGGCTAATTGACTTTTGACAAAGGTGCCAAAAGTGTTTAATGTGTAAAAAAGAGTTTTTTTAAATAAGTGGTGCTGGGACAACTAGATATCCACATGCAGAAAAAAAGAAGAAAAAGAAAAAAATTAATTTGAACCCTTTTCTTATGCCATATGTGAACATGAACTCACATAAATCAAAGACCTAGATGTATGCTCTAAAACAATAAAAATATCCATAGGAAACATAGGTGTAAATCTTTAGGACCGTTGATTAGACAGTATGATACCAAAAGTAAAATAACAAAAGAAAGCATGAATAAAATAGACTTCATCAAAATTAAAGACGTTTTTGCATCAAAGGACACTATCAAGATTGTGAACATACAACCCACAGAGTTCAGTTCAGTTCAGTCATTTAGTCGTGTCCGACTCTTTGCGACCCCATGAACCACAGCATGCCAGGCCTCCTGTCCATCACCAACTCCCGGAGTTCACTCAGACTCACGTCCATCGAGTCCGTGATGCCATCCAGCCATCTCATCCTCTGTCGTCCCCTTCTCCTCCTGCACCCAATCCCTCCCAGCATCAGAGTCTTTTCCAATGAGTCAACTCTTCGCATGAGGTGGCCAAGTACTGGAATTTCAGCTTTAGCATCATTCCTTCCAAAGAAATCCCAGGGCCTATCTCCTTCAAATGGACTGGTTGGAGCTCCTTGCAGTCCAAGGCACTCTCAAGAGTCTTCTCCAACACCACAGTTCAAAAGCATCAATTCTTCGGCACTCAGCCTTCTTCCAGTCCAACTCTCTCATCCATACATGACCACAGGAAAAACCATAGCCTTGACTAGATGGACCTTAGTCGGCAAAATAATGTCTCTGCTTTTGAATATGCTATCTAGGTTGGTTATAACTTTTCTTCCAAGGAGTAACCCACAGAATAGGAAACGTATATTTGCAAATCAAGTTTCTGATAAGGGTCTAGTAACAAGAATATATTTATAAATGCTTACAATAATAAAAATACAAATTTTCAGATAGGCAAATAATTCAAATAGATTTTTTTTCCCAAAGACGATACACAAATGGCCAACAAGAACTTGAAAGAATGCTCTAAATCATTAGGAGAATAGAAATCAAACTCACAATGAGATACCACTTAACACCCACCAGGATAGTTAAAAAATATTTTTCTATAGTGTGGGGAAAAGCAAGTGTTGGTAAGGATGTGAAGTAATTAGTAAACTTATACATTGCTAGTTGTAATGTAGAAGAGTATAACCACTTTGGAAAAGAGTCTGGTAATTCCTCAAAATTTTAAATATACAATTATCATGTGAAACAATAATTCTGCTCCTAGGTATCTATCTCAGAGAACCGAAAGCAGAAGTTAACAGAAAAACTTGTACGTGAATTTCATAACAGAATTACAACAGCCAGAAAGTGAAAAAATCAACTGCTGAGTGAATAAATAAAATGTGATATATCCATACAATGGATTATTGTTCAGCTATTAAAAATACTGATATATGCTACAACGTGTATGAATCTCGAAACTATTATGCTAAATGAAACAAGGCAGAAACAAAAGCCTACATATTCTGTGACCTCTTTCCTAGGAAATTTCCAGGATAGTTAAATCTAGTGGCCAGCATTTAGGAAGATTGGTGAATAAGAGGTTATGGGGTTTCTCTTTGGGGTGATGGAGTCATTCTGGGGTTAGGTAATGGTGATGATTGAACAAAATGAGAAGTATATTGTTGATAAAAAGCCCCCGAGTTGTACACTTTAGAAAGGCAGGTATTGCACCGGCAGTCTCTTTCTTGGTTAGACAATCATCAGAGTCCTTGTAGGTAACAGACTCTTCTCATAAAAGGGTGCTCATAAAAGTGCTTGCTTAGAATGGGCAAGCACTCCAAAAGTTACAGTCTGTATCTTTGTATTGGAATATAACTGCTTTACAATATTGTATTAATTTCTTCTATACAACAATATGAACCAGCTATATGTATACATAAATCCTATCCCGCCTGACCTCCCCCCCACCTCTCCCATCCCACTCATCTAGGTCATCACAGAGCACTGAGCTGAACTCCTTGCGTGATAAAGCAGGTTCCTGGTGGGAATGTAAATTGATACAGCCACTATGAAGAACATCATGGGAGGTCCTTAGAAAACTAAAAACAGAACTACCTTTTTATTGTTGTTTTTCAGACACCAAGTCATGCCCAACTCGTCACAACCCCATAGACTGAGGCAGACCAGGCTTCCCTTCACTATTTCCCAGAGCTTGCTCAAACTCACGTCCACTGAGTTGGTGATACCATGCAACCATCTCATCCTGTGTCACCCCCTTTTCCTCCTGCCTTTAATCTTTCTTTTCAACAAGTGAGCTCTTTCAATCAGGTGACCAAAGTATTGGCGCTTCAGCATCAACATCAGTCCTTCCAATGAACATTCAGCATTGGTTTCCTTTAGGATTGACTGGTTTGATCTCCTTGATATCCAAGGGACTCTCAAGAGTCTTCTCCAGCACCACAGTTCAGAAGCATCAATTTTTAGCTCTCAACATTTTTATGGTACTCACATCCATACATGACTACTAGGCAAATCATAACTTTGACGGTACAGAACTTTCTTGGCAAAGTGATGTCTCTGCTTTTTAATATGCTGTATAGATTTGTCATAGCTTTCCTTCCAAGGAGCAAGTGTCTCTGAATTTCATGGCTGCTGTCCCCTTCTGCAGTGATTCCGGAGTTCAAGGAAATAAAATCTGTCCATGTGTCCACTTTTACCCTTTCCATTTGCTGAGAAGTGATGGGACTGCATTTGTAACAAATTCAATAAAGACTTTTTAAAAA
>SJYA01008383.1:0-10839 GCA_006410615.1 Neotragus moschatus
TCCACCGGGGCTGGACCCCGGCAACTATCCATTCTATAGATTATGCCATCTGACTCAAGGCAGCCTATGAAAAGCACTCAAATGCTATACTGCCCTGGAGGTTAAAGCCCACTAAACCACCACTTTACATTAAAACCAGTCTTGCCTTATGGGATTTACCTCAAGAAACTGAACATGTTAGATTAGGTTATCTGTCAACTGATACATCCATATAGAAAAACCAAAGTCAAGGGACCAGGTACAGTGTCTGTAAAGTGTGTACTGGTTCCAACGAAAGTGGTACTTTTTTATACAGTTTGCTTTTAAACATGACATAGAAAAATGCTCAATGATTTCTAATGCTCCAACTTATCGATCACTTGTGGATTTAATCAACACTAGTGATTCTCACATACACACTCTCAGATCACGTTGCCTGCAGTGTGACTCCTCCCTACAGGACCCCCAGCCCTCTCAGATACTGCAAAGCCATGCCAGCCACCACCCTCCCCACCTCCCCTTGTCAGGAAGCGGGCTCTGTGCCCACGTTCACCTCAAGCTGCAGCACCCCCAGGGTCCCTCTGTTCAGATTGGACTCGTCAGATCCTCCACTCTGGTGAAGCCAGTCATGGACAACACCACATGCAGCTGAGCTCTTGGTGTGATAGATGGATCACAGGATCTCACAGAAGTATTTCTTTAACTGATTCAGTTAACAAAAAAATCATCTGGAGATTTTTGGGCAATCTGGAGAAAAAGGTTCTGGTTGCAAATTTTTTTTTAATTTTAAAAAATCAAAGAAGGGTTAGAGTCTATNGGTGTGATAGATGGATCACAGGATCTCACAGAAGTATTTCTTTAACTGATTCAGTTAACAAAAAAATCATCTGGAGATTTTTGGGCAATCTGGAGAAAAAGGTTCTGGTTGCAAATTTTTTTTTAATTTTAAAAAATCAAAGAAGGGTTAGAGTCTATGCAAAAAACTATTCTTCACTGACTGTCAATATCTGACAAAAGCAAAACCTCACCCTTGATCCAAACATATTTAGAGATTATTTTGGAAGTTAAGGCTCTCTCTTCTGTTGAAAAATAATTGTGAGATTGTGATATAAGATGGAGAATAAGAATAGGGTGCTAAAGGAAGAAACTACATGAGCTTAAGCCTGGAAAGAGTCATCATCTTTCCACCACATGTTTTATATTCAAACATGCTCTTCTAAGTTATTCAGTTGTTTTAAATTCTGTAGTCGTTGAGGTCAAGAAAAAAATGACTTGTTATTCCATGAGGCTAGAAATTAATCACGTATTTCTGTGGTATTTAAGTCCCTCCGACCCACCAGTGATTCACATTAAATCTTCTAGCCCCTGTGAATAATTATTGATATTTTAAATGTGAAAAAAGGAATCAGAACTGTTTGCTTTGCTGGCTATTGTCACGCAAACATGGCTGCTCCTGAGTCACAGACTGCAGAAGTATGTCAGGAGCCCAATGCCAACAAAGGGGAAGAGGCTTCAGCGGATGGCGGGACCCCAGGAGAAGGGAAACTTGGAGCGTCAAGGGACTTAACTGACTCCACAGGGAATGGATGGAGAAAGGCCTGCCACGGACAGACCTGTAGGGGACAAGCAGAAACATTTGTGAGAAAGCAGGCTTGCTGTTTCTATAATCCTGCTGATCTGGCAGCATTTAGTTTACAATCTTCCAGGATTGAAACGGATTAGCCTTCCCCAGGGCCGTCCCGTGAAAGAAATACCCAGGCCAGGTGACCTCCAGACAGAAGTGCTGAGCAGGAGACGGCCTCAGCCACAGGCAAGAGCTTGGAGGACGCCTAGGGTGAGGGGCAGGCCTCCAGGAAACATGAGTGTCTCATTGCCTCTGGAGTGTTAGACACACCATTTCAGTATCCGTGCTGTTATTTACTCTCCTCTGTTTTCAAAATGCTGATTCCCACCCACACAACTGTTTGATAAACAATGACATAACAGCTGGTATCCAAACAGCCTCCTCCAGTGTCTAGGCCAGGACCAGGATAGGCAGAGGCAGAGTCTGCTGGGCTGGGGAAGGACATAGCTGTGGCCTGAAGCATCTCAATTTCCTGAGGCCACCACAGCCACCAGCTTTGATGCTACCAAAATCCACTTTATCATCTCAGGACTGTACAGTCTCCATTTAATCATCCTCATCCAGATGGCCTCTTAGGACCACTTTTTAACAACAGCCACTCAGGAAAGACGGAGAAGAAAATGGCAACCCACTCCAGTATTCTTGCCTGGGAAATCCCGTGACAGAGAAGTCCAGTGGGCTACAGTCTATGGGATCACAAAGCGTCAGACAGAACTCAGCGACACAGCGCGCACTAATGTACTCTCAGGAAAGAATGAACATTCAAACACATTCACCTTGTATTCTTCTTTGACAAAGACCCAGAACTAGTTTCCATAATTGATACAAACTCAAGAACATCCTCAATTTATATTAAGCCAGAGATGTAGTACCATCAACACGTTAACATCTTTCATTACTAAATACTGGAAAAAACTGAGTATTTTTGTGGAACCTTCATCCCAGCCAGGCTAACTTCCCAAAATCTTACTCAGTTCCCACTTCACACACAGAGGAAAAGCAGATCCATGCTGGGACCCCCAGGATCCCACAGGAAAGCCATCACCCAATTTAGAGACTTTGACTGTTACACACTTTGGATGAATTAAACCTAAAAGGCAGTTTGATGTGTGAACAAACCAAACAACAACACAAGCGTGCGAGTAAATACGGTGCAGACACCTGAGAAGCGACGAGGTTACAGCCAGAGGCTGAGCGTGGAGATGGGAGGCACACGGGGGGGAGCCCCGCTCCCTGGGGATCAGGAGGCTGTTTGGTCGTGTCAGGTACTGAATCCATGGCTGGGATGTAGTAGCAGGTTTCTCACAAGTGTGAGGGGGCACTAGAGAGGACAGTGACTTAGAACAGCCATGAGCCACAGGAAGGGGCCTGAAGAATGCCTCTGTGCGCTTGCCCACTAGCAAGATATGAGCACGTGTGATGAAATCTTACAGCTTGAATTTTATAATATTAGCCACAAGACAGGTATTAGTCTAACAAAGAACAAACTGGATCCAAATTTTGCTTCTGGCATTGAACACATTACAGTTACCTGCTTAGATGTCTCCAGCTTTTAACTAGTACTTGTGGAAGAGACCTTTAACATTTGCCATAGGCCTAGTTTCCAAAATTAGCCTTCCCTTTTTATTTCTTGCTGAGAAGTCTCTCGGACGCTGGAGATGACCGGATCGGACCTTCCTTTGACAACGTTTGCTCAGCAGGCACAGAGAAAGCACGCAAGCTCCACCTACCAGGACTTCTGTTCCTGAAGTCTAGATTTTACAATGTCGGCAAGCCTTCTGACAGGAACGGGGGAAGACTGAACTGCTTCTGGAGCTTCACTTCTCTTCTTGGAAAGGCTCCACTTGTGAGACAAGTACAGCTGTTTTCATCTCCTCAAAAACCGGGTAGCCAAACGAATGGTGCGGGGGCCACCCCCACCCAACTACATTCTCCCCAGTGTGCTTCTTCATACTGGGGACGGCCTCCAACTATTAACACAGACAGAATCCCCCACAGACTGCTTGGTTCATGACCCTGTTTCTGGGAAGGTGCTATCTGCACGTAACCCCCAGGGTGGTGACCTCCTGGCTTCCTCGTGCTCCCTCAGCCCCCAGCTCGGTATCTAAGCAGCATCACTCCCGGCCGCATGTTGTGTCTCCTCTTCTCCTCACACCAATTTCCTGGTGTGCGTGTTTGGGTTCAAGTTCCCCCTTTTTATAAGGACATCAGTCATACTGATTCAGGACCCACCCAAGACCTCATTCTTCTCTTGATAATCTCTATAAAGATCCTATAGAGGGCCTGTAAGACCACAGTCTGAGGGAGTAGGAATTAAGATTCCAACCCACTCTGGGGGAGGACACAACTGAACCCAGCAAAAGAATGAGACAATTCTGAAAACAGGGTATATACAAGTTAACTGTTAACTATTTTATTTATGTATTTATTTATTTGACTGTTTCAGGTCTTCGTTGCGGTATGCAGACTTAGCTGCCCATTAGCATGTAGAATCTTAAATTCCCAACCTGGGATCAAACCTACATCCACTGCTTTGGAAGGCAGATCCTTAACCACAGGAGCACCAGGGAAGTCCTTAAAAAGGTTCATTTATACTTTATTTGCCTTAGACATTTCTGCAAGTTAAAAATAAATATCTTTGTAGGAACCTTCTTAATTTAATGATTCTAATCTGTGTTAAACAGACAGAAGCCAGAAACACAGTTCTATTCTCCTAAGATACACATTTTAATATCAAATTCATAAATGCTTTTATCTATCCCAATTTTCTATCTTTGCTTTCACGTAACATGAAATATTTTAGCCAGCACCTTTTCTTCACTGATGTGCCATGATTTCTAAAACTCTGTGGCATAAAATTATCATACTGGATTACCGAAACATAGAAAGAGAACTTAAATAGAGATATATAATTGAAAAAGCCCACAAAAGAAACATTCTGTATTTTTGGTCACCACGTTAATTAAAAGTGTGTTTCTATTCTCTTAAACCTGCTCTCTGCCCGAGAGCTACCTGAACTCTTCCGTAGGCTTTTCCACAAGGACCACATTTCAAAATCTATCATCTCCAGTTTCCAGCTGAAATGCCTTGTTCCGCTAACATCAGTGATCTTCTCCTGGTCTATATTTAACTCTCTCTAGCCTGACTATGCAATTCTGTCAAGCTCTGTGTTTCACAAAACTATATTTATACCTTCAAGGTTATTAGAGCTTATTTTACATGCTCTGATTTAAACTGACTTCCCCCTAAATTCTAGAGGCAAATGTTCTCAAGAGAATAACTCACTTCAGACACCTGCCTGGTGCCCAGATGTGGACGGAGGTGTTCCAGTGTGACTCACTCCTGGAAAAGATGGAGAGGAGGCTTCTGCTGCCTAGCAACACTGTCCTTAGAACCACAGGAGGCTCCACGTCAGAAGGGCAGTGTCAGTAACTCTGCAGTGCAGGGACACAGAAGGGAGAACCTACCTCAGCTACCTGATACAAATCCAGGACACGTGGGTACATGTGCTGATACCAGAGATTAGTTAGTTATATGCAGACTGAAAACAACTCATGTGTTCTACTCATGATCGAAATTATCAGGCTCTTGTTTTCTGCTTCTAGCTCAAGTTGTTTCTGGAGATACTGACTCACTGTTAAGAGGTACAGTATGAGGAATGAAATGTAAATAAATATCTTTCTCTTACTGAAAGACACTCTGTAAAGAGAACTAATGAAATCCTCAATTTCAGCTAAAACTGGCTGAGTGATTTGCATGGTCTGTGGGTATCATGCAGTTTTGACTGTCACCCAGTACATCACATAATACATTAAGATCTTGAAATACACTCTCATAGTCCTTGAGTCAAAATGATATTTCTTATTGCTTCAATTCAGTTCAGTTCAGTCACTCAGTCATGTGCAACCCCATGGACTGCATGCAGTACACCAGGCTTCCCTGTCCATCACCAACTCCCAGAGCTTATTCAAACTCATGTCCATCGTGTCGGTGATGCCATCCAACCATCTCACCCTGTCTTCTCCTTCTCCTTCTTATTGCTAATTCATTTTTATCCATTGCAATAAAAGCTACATTAAAATTTTATAGCATATACTATTTGTTAAATTTCCACTGGCTGTACCACATCTGTTGATAAATAAAAGTGTGAAGTAAATATATTAGGTATTTGACACTACTGAAACTATTATCCTCTTTCCATCCCACAGCCTCATCCCAGGATCCTACCTCTGAATTCTAGGGCTTCCAGGAGCTGGTCCTGGTTAATTACACTGACAAATTGTGCATGTGTGCTAAGTCACTTCAGTTGTTTCCAACTCTTTGCAACACAATGGACTGTACCCAACCAGGCTCCTTTGTCCATGGGATACTCCAGGTAAGAATACTGGAGTGGCTTTCTATGCCCTTCTCCAGGGGATCTTCCTGACCCAGGGATCAAATCCAGATCTGCAATGGCAGGCAGGTTCTTTATCACTAGCACCATCTGGGAAGCCCCAATTGTGCCCACGTCCATGCTTTAATATAGATTTAGAGGGAAAAAAAAGCACTATTATAAATCTTCAAAACACAGCTTATTTTCTTCGTGTAAAATGCACTGGCAAGAGAGATCCTTTCAAGATGATGAGTTACTTAACCCACTTGTTCATTTATTTTAGAGTACATGTAAAGGTTCTGAGGTATTAGACATCAAGAGGAAATGTCTCCCGTCCTCAGAGTGACCACACTCTCCTGGGGGTGACAGGCAATTTCTCAAGTGTCAACTAAACTGATGTGATGGGTGAGAAGCAGAGAAAGAGACCAGCCTGGCTAAGTGTGAGGGGAGCCTATGCAATTTCACATGGAATAACTCTGAATTGACCCTCATAACATAAGTGGTTTTTACCTGAATAAAATAGAGGGATAAACCCCTCTATTACAATTCTCTTTTTACAATACAATGAGAAAGGTAAAACAGGTTGTTAGTGGTAGGTGCTCTGAAAAGCACTGACTGGTACTTAAACTCTTGTCTTCAAGGATCTCTGGCGGAGGTGGGGAACATGCTCACATGCAGGACCATGTGAGCTGACTCCTCCATCTTCCTCAGGAAAGCCTGGCCTTCGCCTCAGAAGCCCACATTGTTCAGACATTGTGCTCATTAATTTCTTAACCTGGTCCATTCTAATAATGCAAAGCAGTTTTATTCAATTATTATTCTGAAAGTCCAATTAAGAATTTTATCATTTCTAATCAAATCATTTAAATACTAATGGGACTAAAAATGGTTCAGCACTTCTGAATTACTTAGCCCCTCTGAGCAGGAATAATATTTAGTCAAAACTGGACCTCCTTCCCCTCAGCTAATCCTTCTCTCAAATAACAATGGCATTAAAATTCCAATTTTATGAGGTAGTTTGCCACTATGCACTGGCATGCCAAGAATTATTTTCTAAATTAAGCATCTAAGGTCTTGTCATACTCCTCACCTCGGACACTCAGAGTCAGAGCTCATGGGCAGGTGTAATGCTGTGCACTGCATGTTTGGGAGAGACAGTTCTCCAAGATTTCTATCAGAGTCAAGTACACCTGTTTGTTTGACAACTGAAATTGCCCTCCTCTACTGCACCCAATTAATTTCCTATATTTTTAAATTTTTCCTCCCACAGTGAATGTTAGCTGAAAGGTAGGAAACTTGCTCCTGAAGTAGGAAAAGGAAATGTTCTAGTTCTACTCAATGCCCTATCACATGTGCTAAAATCTCCACCTCTCTGTCTACCTTTTACCTACTTTTTTCTTTTCTTCCTTTTTCCCCTCTTCCTGCTCCTCCTCGTCTCTCTCTCCCCTCCCCACCTCACACACACACACATACCCCTCATGTGTATCTGGGGAAGATGCTGGTAAGACTGCTATTCCTTACAATCCCCAGGTCTCTACATATGTCAATCTTGCAAACACTGCGTGATCTCCTCTCTGAGAGCCTGTTACCCTTCTGGGAAAACAAGATACTTGCTGTTTAGCAGTAATGAGATTTCCCAGGCACTACTAAAACCTAACTACTGTATTTTTTCTTGAAAAATTTAATCATCAACACAGTTGATAGTTCATACTTTCTAAGTTGTAGTTCAGTTTATGTTACAAAAATGTTCACGGCCAATAAATTGAAGTCACAAATGCTCCACTCTCAGAGTTATTAAACATAAAAACTCTTTTATGTCCCCAGAGTCTGCAGAACTCACTGTACTAAGTACTTCATTGAATTCCTGGAAATTAATGGCAAAACTGCATGAATTGGTGGGTGTAGATTTATGTGTCTAAATCCATTTATCTGATCCTTTCTTCACTTAAAATTTTAGTATCTTATCATGCATTTTGCATTACTTTTCAGTTTTTAAAATACTACATTAAGTATTTATCTGGATTACAGAATTTATTGGTGCACCCCTAAATTCTGTATCCAATTTAACAGCTTCACTTGCCACACCCTGTCCCAGTCCTGGCAAGACAACCTGACTTTAGTTTAAGTTCTAAAGCGATGAGGACTTCACCCTGGTTTTTCTTTTTCTTTTTTTACACAGTAATTAGTGTTAAGGGTAAGAAAAAGATTGTTGCTGTTGTTCAGTGGCTCAGTCCTGTCCAACTTTTTGCAACCCCATGAACTGCAGCACACCAAGCTTCCCTGCCCTTCAGTATCTCCTGGAGTTTACTCAGATTCATGTCCATTGAGTCGGTGATTCCACCCAACCTCTCATCCTCTTCTCAGTCATCCTCTTCTCCATCACCACTAACCAAAAAATATCAATACAGATGTAAAACATGTCCTTCATTTTGTGTTCAGAATATCTAAACTCTGGTTTATTCTGAGCCATCTCAGATTTTTCAAGTTAAACCACAAAAAAAATATTGATAAAGGGTAGGAAATTGTAATAAAATATTAAGAAAGTGAGGCAAAGCATTAAGGGTCAACTTTCAGCTTTAGTCCCACCATCAACGTGATCCCATCGCCACGCTGTCCCCTTTTGGGGACAATACATACCAGTAATATGAAGAAGCTTTTCATTCACAATAAAATAAAAGCAAGCAATTAAAATAAAACTAAGGAGGCAGAAAGTGTGAACGACGTTATATTTAAGAAGAGTATATAAATACATTACCACCTGCGATATACACAGCTGGACAGATAGGAATCTTCAATTTTTTTGTATTCACACCAGAGGTAAAACCTGGAGGCAGGGGCTCTGCCCTGGTCAGGGGTGGGAGTGTGGACACTGACTCTCCACTCTGAGTCACTCCCATAGGCTCAGTCTCATCACCCGAGAACCCTGCCCCCATGACACCACCTGCCTGCCTGTTTCTTGTCTCCAGGGCTCAGTGTTTCCCCGCCAGAGAGACAAGCAATTCCTTCCATCTTTTTCTGTTTCAGGAGACAATTTCAGGTGACAGAAACCCAGGACAACTTAGCACAGAGCAGAAAACCGAGTATAAGACTCCCAGAGGGGAACTTTTTAAAAGGCCATTAAGTTTCCTAAAGGATAAAATAAATGTGAAAAATCTCATAGGTTGGTTATTTCTGTTTCCTGGCACGTAATAATCATAATCATAACAGACAACTAACAAAACTAATAAATGACACTCCTATAGTGAACTGAACTGAACTGAACTGAGTCTTCCTTCTAGGCTCAGTCATGTACATCTTTCCATCTCTGTCCTCATGTTTCAATCTCAATGACCCCACATGGCTGAGGATGATGTCAAAACTTACGGAGATGGTGAGTTACTCACGGTCACGGGAAAGAAACGTGAATTTCAGGTTCCTGTCTTTCGGTCCTTTTCTATTCCAACCACGTCTCACCATTTTATCTAAATACACGCACATATGTAACTGTGTTAATAAAACAGAGCGTTACAGCAACAGGAACTTCCCTGGCTCACTGGGCGCAGTTCTGAGCACTCACAGTGTTGCTCCTATGGTGGATGCAGAGATTTCTCTTGAGGGGTAACAGACAGGCTTGGCACCTCAGTCCCACGTGTGCGTGCCACCCGTGTATCCATCCATGCTGTGAGATCAGCGGCACCCCGAGACCCGCGAGCGCCGCCTCAACACCTGGGGGCACAGGTTATAGGGTAAGGGAGTTAGAGAAGGTGAGGTTTGGAAAAAGAACAAGACCGGAACTTTACAGGAACTGATCGCCTTAAACAGGCAAGTGGCAGGAGTCAGATTAGTGAGGTGCTGCACTAACCCAAGAAAAAAGTAAGTATTTAGGCATATATGTGGAAAGCTATTGTCTTAAGGGGACCTGCTCTTCTCCAAGGTTGTTCAGAGTAGTTATCTCTTAACTGGCTGGGGCAAGGAATTCTGGAAATTGGCCAGAGGCTGGGACTGGCTGGGAGCTGGGCATAATCAACCTTAATGTCCATTTTTTTCCTTCAGGTGAAAGAGTTCTTTGTTTTGCCTAGAATGCTGGGGAGGACCTGAAGGTGAGTTTTAATTTCAGACTATTTTGAGCCGTGTGAAAGTGCTGGATTCAATATGCCAACAAATTTGGAAAACTCAGCAGTGGCCACAGGACTGGAAAAGGTCAGTTTTCATTCCAATCACAAAGAAAGGCAATGCCAAAGAATGTTCAAACTACTGCACAGTTGCACTCATCTCACATGCTAGTAAAGTAATGCTCAAAATTCTCCAAGCCAGGCTTCAGCAATACATGAACGTGAACTTCCAGATGTTCAAGCTGGTTTTAGAAAAGACAGAGGAACCAGAGGTCAAATTGCCAACATCCTCTGGATCATCGAAAAAGCAAGAGAGTTCCAGAAAAATATCTATTCCTGCTTTATTGACTATGCCAAAGCCTTTGACTGTGTGGATCACAATAAATTGTGGAAAATTCTGAAAGAGATGGAAATGCCAGTCTATCTGACCTGCCTCTTGAGAAACCTTATGCAGGTCAGGAAGCAACAGTTAGAACTGGACATGGAACAACAGACTGGTTCCAAATAGGAAAAGGAGTACATCAAGGCTGTATATTGTCACCCTGCTTATTTAACTTACATGCAGAATACATCATGAGAAATGCTGGGCTGGAAGAAGCACAAGCTGGAATCAAGATTGCCGGGAGAAATATCAATAACCTCAGATATGCAGATGACACTACCCTTATGGCAAATAGTGAAGAGGAACTAAAGAGCCTCTTGATGAAAGTGAAAGAGGAGAGTGAAAAAGTTGGCTTGAAGCTCAACATTCAGAAAACGAAGATCATGGCATC
>SJYA01008384.1:0-16383 GCA_006410615.1 Neotragus moschatus
TGCTTTAAAGTAGTGGTAGAAGATGAGGACAGTACAACGCCAGGAAGTTGAATAATGAGTTGAAAATCATAAAAGAGAGGAGATGAGGCCTGGCTTCCTCCCTTACCTCATTAGTGCATCAGGCAAGGAGACGGACAGGTGTCCTGGCTTGCGCGATGCCCACACTGTTCAGTGTTCTCCTGGGGCACTGCTCCTGCTGCTGGTTAGTCGCTGAGCCATGTCCCGCTCTTTGTGACCTTCAGACTGTAGCCTGCCAGGCTCCTCTGTCCATGGGATTTCCAAGGCAAGCATACTGGAGTGGGTTGCCATTTCCTTCTCCAAGCAGTAGCTTTTCATATGTCTTATTTTTCTCATGCATGTGTAGACATGAGGATTAAGAAAGCTACTTTTGTCTGTAGACCACCCCTTAATCAGCGCTTTTAGTACACAGGACTGAAATGAGTTGTTTTGAACTGCCACTAACTTTTTGACACCTTTTCCTTTCTAAAGGGATGTTCCCCCGTCTTACGTCCAAAGTAAATTTTATAAACTGAAAGCTACCTGCGTTCCCTTTTGGCAGAAGAAGACTTTCCCAGGTCAGTGTTTTCAGTATTTGAATAGTTAAAAACAGCACATGTGGGCACACATTGGTCGTGTGACCTTGGGCAGGGGACTTCTGGGAACTTCGGATTCTTCAAATTGAAAACTGACAAATTATAACCCCTACCTGGGGCTTCTCTGGCAGCTCAGTGGTAGAGAACCTGCCTGCCAATGTAGGAGACATGGGTTCAATCCTTGGGCCGCGAAGATCCCCTGGGGAAGGAAAGGGCAACCAATTCCAGTATTCTTGCCTGGAGAATCACACGGACAGAGGAGCCTAGCAAGCTACAGTCCATGGGGTCGCAAAGAGTCAGACACAACCAAGCAAATGAACACACACACGTGCAGCCCCTACCTTTTTTTGAACGTACTAGAAGAGCTGACAGACTTGTAAAATGTGGTCGCCAGGGTACTGGGTGCTGAGCAAGCAGCTGACGTGTAACTGCGAGCGAACCTGGGCTCCACACACCGCACACTCGCACACGCTCACACCACGTGCCTGCACACTGTTTCACAGACGGCAGATGAGCCCAGCTCTTTCTCTGCGGCCTTTTGTGAGTGATTCCGTAGGTAATTCTCAAAGCTAGACCATGCCAGTAAGTAGTGTGCCGCAAAGTGCACAAAGGCAAAACCGCTTGCCGAGGATGTGCACATGACAAGGTGCACCAGACACGATCTGACTGACATACTTGGAGATGCAAACCCATCTTCGTATTTTGAAAGTTCTCAGCTTGAAGGTTGCTGTGTCGGGGACTTACCCTGGGTTTCACCGCAGATACAGGGCATGCTAATGTCTAGGCTGGGTCCAGAGGCAGACTTTTCTCTAACAGACTTACAGCAGAGTTGCCAGTACCCTGCCCAGCATCAGTGTTTGGGAACTGCTGGCTTGAGTGATACTCTGCTCTGTCGTGTGTGACAAATTGCTTCCTGCATTCAGCAGACCCCACTTCCTGGATCTGAATCTGACTTTACCCTCCTGACTCCCTGACTTTGGGCAAGTTACATGTCTTTATGCCTCATTTGAAAAATGGGTGAACAGTAGTGCCTACCTCTCATAGGATTTTTTAGCGGGTTGAACGGGGGACTGTGAGTGAACCAGTAAGAGCTAGGTCTTGGCACACAGTAAAGCCAGTAGCGATACATGGTCATCATAAGCACCCTCTGTCCTTGACTTTGAACAGAGGCGTTGTCAGACCATCTCAAGATTCAATCTCTTTTCTTTAGAGATCATAGACTACCTTTATGAGACTAGTCTACCGCTGCTTAAAGAGAAGTTGGAGAAGAAGATGGAGAAAAAAGGGACTGAGATCCAGGCTCCAGCAGCCCCTAAGCCCGTTTTCCTGTTTCGAGACATCTTTTATTATGACGACGACGACAGTGAGGCAGAAGACAGAGATGAAAAGAGTTAAGCAGCTGTTGCTCTCTCGTCCATTTTTCTAGGTTTGGTTTTATTTATAGACGTCAATAAAGATATTTTCACTATTGATTTTACTAAAGAAGGGTCTGAAAATGATAACTTACATTCTGGAGCATTTAAACATTGGTTCACATTTCATATTCAAGTCTGTCTGAATGTGAAAAGAAAGGTGAGTTTATGGGTTGATTTAATATTTCTGTGCCATTATGTCAAGAAGATCCCCTGGAGAAGGGAATGGCAACCCACTCCAGTATTCTTGCCTAGGAAATCCCACGGACAGAGGAGCCTGGCGGGCTACAGTCTTTGGGATTGCAGAGTCGGACACGCCTGAGTCACTGGCACTTTGACTTTTGAATGGTTTTCACAAAACAGCAGGGTCCCAGATCCTTCTGTTGGCAACAAGGTAGTCACATCTGAAGAACATTTTCTCTCTTTCTCTTTTTTTTGGCTGCACCGTGCAACTTTTGGAAGTCTTAGTTTCCTGACCAGGTACTGAACCCAGGGCCTAGGCAATGAAAGCACAGAATCCCAACCACTGGACCTCTGCGGAATTCCTCCAGTGAACATTTTCTTGGTGTGGATTCAACTATATGTACATTCGGCAAAAAAAGAACGTTAACAATTTTGTCAGGGCATGCCATTTTGCGTTCTGCTTTTCAGTTGTTTAGATGTATGTTCTGGGTGTGTGTTAGGTAAGTGGTACAGGGAGGTTTGTGTTTCCACAGCCCAGTTTCAGTTCCCATGTGCCCGTCACGGTGGGTGTATCTCATCTTCCTATGTGTGATTCTAGTGTTGAAGATAGGTGTCGTCCATAAAAGTGGCCCTTTCAAAGCCAGTCACAGATACTCACCTGCTGTTTAACTGGGAAGAAAAAAGCCAGCCAGCAGTCTCTTCTGCTGCTTCTGGAAAAAACTGCCTCCATTTAGACTTACTGACAGATGCTGTCTGGGTCTCGGTCAAAACCCGTACCTGATGGAAGCTGAAAGGTAATTTTAACATTGGGCTAGTCCATCTATCTGGAAAGCAAACCGCTCTAGATATTTCAAGCAGAATTTAGTATAGGGATTTAGGTTATGAAATTGTTCACAGGACAAAGGGGCAAACTGGAGAGAGGCTGAACTGCCCAGCGATGGGGAACTGAGGGGAAGCAGCTACAGCCCCAGATGAACATGCCCTGGTGCTGACTTTGCAGACTCTGGGCTGTCTGCTGCTGCAGGAGCCCGTGCACCTGTGAATGCTTAGAACACAATGGCTTCTGCCTTCCTCCTAGCCGTGCCTCCCACGAGTGCCTCCCATGGGTGGCCCCTTAGCAGAATGCTGCTGGTGAAGGGAGTCAAGTTCCCAGGCTTCTAGCCTCGTCTGTACAGGGGAGAGCATAGAGAAGGAGGTGTGTGTGAACAGCATCCCATGCCGTGATGTCCCCCTCTGTGCCGAGATGCTACACCCTCCTCCCTTGAGTATTCCCTGATGTTCTTTATGTAGCACCATGATGTGCGATGTTGGTTAATTCATCCACAGAGCTAGACATTCTCCCAAACTTGCCATCGTGAGAGAAGGAAGAATACAGAGAACGAGTGTAGGAGTCCTCAGTTCAGTTCGCTTCAGTTGCTCAGTTGTGTCCAACTCCTTGTGACCCCATGAACCACAGCACACCAGGCCTCCCTGTCCATTACCAACTCCTGGAGTTTACCCAAACTCATGTCCATTGAGTCAGTGATACCATCCAGCCATCTCATCCTCTGTCGTCCCCTTCTCCTCCTGCCCTCAATCTTTCCTAGCATCAGGGTCTTTTCAAATGAATCAGCTTTCGCGTCAAGTGGCCAAAGTATTGGGAGTTTCAGCTTCAACATCAGTCCTTCCAATGTATCTCCTTTAGGATGGACTGGTTGGATCTCCTTGCAGTCCAAGGGACTCTCAAGAGTCTTCTCCAACACCACAGTTCAAAAGCATCAATTCTTCAGCGCTCAGCTTTCTTTACAGTATATCCCCAGACCTATCACCATGTACACACAGTAGACCCTCGATAAATATTCAGGAAACAAGTGAGGACTTTCTTCTATTTGGCAAGCATTTTGCCCTAGTCACCTCTTTTTGTCTGTCAAACATACCAATCCTCATGCTGATGGGAATATGGCTTCCCTTGTGGCTCAGCTGGTAAATAATCCACGTGCAATGTGGGAGACCTGGGTTCCACTCCTGGGTTGGGAAGATCCCCTGGAGAAGGGGAAGGCTCCAGTATTCTGGCCTGGAGAATTCCATGGACTGTATAGTCCTTGGGGTTGCAAAGAGTTGGACACACTGAGCGACTTTCACTTCTGGAGGACAATGTGGTAGAATACATCAGCGCCTTAAGAATGTTTGTATTCTGAGTGTCTAAACAGGTCCTCTGGGGGCAGGACACCTTCAGGGAGACCGAGAAAGCCAGGCATCCACTGCGCAGCAGACAAAGAATGTGAACCAGTGTGGGGGGCCCCAAGGCCAGTTCTGCTGTGTCCTCCAGAAACTGCAAAGCCAGTCATGGTGCCTGGCATAAAGTGCCACCCAAGACCACTTTTTGCCCCCTAGATAGTGGTAGGGCTGGAATCTTATACTGCCAAGAAGGACAAGGAGGCACTTCTCTGAGCCCTCCCTTCAACAGGCCTCTGAAGCAACCCAGGAAGTCCCAGAGAGCCAGAGGAGGAGAAAGGNCCCAAGACCACTTTTTGCCCCCTAGATAGTGGTAGGGCTGGAATCTTATACTGCCAAGAAGGACAAGGAGGCACTTCTCTGAGCCCTCCCTTCAACAGGCCTCTGAAGCAACCCAGGAAGTCCCAGAGAGCCAGAGGAGGAGAAAGGATGAAGGAAATAGGGTGGAGCGACACCAGAAGGTCGGGATCTGCTGTGTCTGTCTTTGAAGATGAAGAGGCCACTAGCCAAGGAATACAGGAGGCCTCTAGGAACTGGGAAAGGGGAGGAAGTGAATTCTTCCCCAGCATGCTAAGGGGGACACAGCCTTGATGACACCTTGATTTTAGAGACCCGCGTCAGGCTTCCGGCCTGCGGAACTGTAACAATCATTTGCCTCATTTAAAGCCACTAAGTGGGCAGCAATCTGTGACGGCAGCAACAGGAGACTCCCGCCCTGCCAGCGCTCTCCCCTGCACTGGAAACCCTGCAGACTCAGAGGCACAGGCTCCACATGCCAGGCCTCAAGCCCACCAGTGCTCCAAGCGCTGACTCAGGCCCTGCAGGGCTGTGGGGAATTGGGAAGAGGTTCCAGTCAGCCCTTGGGGAGGCCAGAGTTCTACCCCAGGCCCCAGTGGGGAACAGGCTGCCAGCTGCTGCACGTGGAAAAGAGCACTCGTGCTTTGGAGTCTAAAGGGCCTGAATCCAAATCCTGAATTGGCCCTTTACTAGGTGCATGACTGTGGACAAGACACTTAACCTTTTGCTGCCTTAGTTTCCTTCTGTGTAAAATGGGGAGAGTGGAACATGCCTTAGAAGATTGTTAGATTAAATAAGTTCCATAGGTAAAGTGCTTAGAACAGTGCCTGACACCTAATAAATGCTCCAAAAAATGTGGAAAAAACGAAGATTGTACATATTCTGTGATCCAGAAATTGTACTTCTAGGACCTAAAGAGAAAATAGAACAAGGGTAAAAGACGGGTAGATTTACAATATGAAACCTGGAAATGAGTGTTCCTTATAGGAAACTCACTGTATTATGGTATATTCCTTGAAGCAAATATTGTCAGTCTCTAATTCATGTCCAGCTCTTTGTGACCCCATGGACTGCAGCATGCCAGGCTTCCCTGACCTTCACTATCTCCCAGAGTTTGCTCAAAACTCCTGTCCATTGAGAATGGAATATTAGGCAGTAATTAAAAATGATGATAGATTTGGTTAACATAAAAGGTGAACAGTATTATCGTCTAAAATACTGAATGAAGTACTTTCTGTATTTCATTCAGAAAGGTACATATATTTTCTTAATTTTGTTACCAGTAAAAGAAAGTTGTGTAAATACAGAGGCATTAAAATGTATAAGAGGAATGAAATGCAAAGTGCTGACAGTGGTTCTCTCCGGGCAGTGGGATTGTTGAGTTTTGGGGCTAGAACTCTCAATCCGCAAATGCCAGAAAATCAGACTCAGGTAGACCAAAGGGATTTGGAAACTCTCAAGACTGGAAGTCCAGAGGGAGAGGATGGGTCCAGTTACTCAGCATCCTCAAAAACGTGTGTTCTTGCTGATTCTAGGCTTTCCCTTCTCCAGAGTCCACTTCTTCAGTCCACGTAAGGGGAGCCCCTTTTGCCCCAAGGATGTCTTCATGGAGCCCCATGTTATGGCATTCTTATTATTTAAATAGAGGGTGCCATTCAAAGAAGAGAACAAGAGCTGTTGCTCAAATCCTGGCTTTTGTTTCCAGCACCCAAATTAGAGCATGTGCCCAACTCAGCCATCACTGCAGCCAGGAAAACAGGATGGTCGTCAACCTGCCTGGGTCCTTTCTGGAGCTCAGCATGCCTATATGACCGAAAGGGTAAACGGCCCAGCGGAAAACAAGGGTCGCATTATAGCAGAAGAGGTGAATGGACTCAGAGAAAGCAACCCACGCATGCAGGAGTGTGGGTAATTACCTATGCTGTGGATTTGACCCGATAAACTTGGGCACTTTGTGAAAGTTTAGTTTTTTTTATTTTTTCTCATCCCTAGCTCCATGCCCTTCCACCACTGCCCCCCACAAAAAAAATCTTACCTTTGCCAAACACCCTTTTTACATATAAAGGTCCTGAAATCTGGAAGACAGAGCCGAGACAGCTAGACTGTATTTGTCAAATGCAGGTCTGAGAGGAGAGAAAAGGGAAAACCCTGAGTTTGGTTTGAATGTGTAGACTGTAGGACCGACAGGGACTATTTGAGGAGACCCCTGTCCACAGCATGGAGAGAGAAGAGAAGAAAAAGCCACACTAGAGTGATGGGTTGCTATGTTAACTCCGCCAGGGTGAGAGTTGGAGCCATGGAACGAACAACCCCATTCAGAGTGAGCAAAAGGGCAGAAGAGGAAACCTGTGCTACTCTGCGGAGTAGACTCAGAAACTGAACAGAGGTAAAGGAGGAAAAAAGTGACCTAACACAAGACATTGGAGCAGATAAAACTTGTAATAGGCTTGACTGTATTTATCTGCATTCTTGACCCTGTTCTTGGCCACTGAGCACTTTCAATAAGCATGACTTTTAGCTGTTTATCTTAATTTGTAGACTTCATTGTCTAACGAAGAGGTCCAGGACCACAGCACAAAGGAGATAAACAATTCATGTCGTTGCAGGAGCAGGGTGTCTGTTCTCCTTGGAACACTACTTTCAGTTCAACAAACATCGTCGGCCATTTGTGCTGTGAGCCAGGCACTGTTAGGAGCTAAAGATGCAAGGGGGAACCACACAGACTTGGTGCCTGTTTTCCTGGAGGCCACACAATCTAGCACTTCCTGAACACGTTTTCAAATTCACCTCCTGAAATACATGCCACAGTTTTAATTCTTCAACCTCATCAAATAATCCATTGATCCATCAGCCCACTCCTAGCCTATCCAGGGCTTCATCATGAAAATCCCTCCCTTCTGAACAAGACCTGGGTGAGTCCTTCCATCTGCCTCCTACTTGCACCACAAGAGCCAAGTATCCCTAGAAGAAAATCACACAACTGAGCTGGTTGAATGCCTGTAAACCTTGAAAGGACCCAGTGTTATCAGCAGCCCTCTGACAGACTTGCTGTTCTTTGACCCGCATCAGCTATTCAACACTCCCATGTCCCTCCTCTGTTCTTTCCACCACTGAGAAAACTGAAGCCATTCTCCATCAACTCCCTCTCCCCTACACCAACCAGTCAACCACGCCTCCATCTGTACTCCTTCCTCCTCCTGCAAGCCGCGCCCCTCGACTTGAGCGCTTGTCTGTCTCTTCTATCTTGGAGATTTAGAACTTTTGCTGATTCTTCTAAATTGTTGGTTTCATCATCTGTTCTGGAGGAGAAGCGGGTGACATCGGATAAGATGGTTGAATGGCATCACCGACTCAATGGACATGAGTTTGAGCATACTCTGGGAGATGGTGAAGGACAGGGAAGCCTGGCATGCTGCGGTCCCTGGGGTGGCAAAGAGTCGCACATGACTTGGTGACTGAATAACACCTATTCTGGATCCTTCAGGCCACCTTTGATTCTACGTGTATAGAATCAAATAGCACTTTCTGCTAGACTCCTCGCACTGCCCTCAACTTCTAATTGTCCATGTTCCTAGAGGCTTTGGGAGGCTCTTCACAGTCTCCCGGTGCCTTGAAATAACATCTATGGGTTGATGGCTCTGAAATGGATAGAGGTCAGATTCTCCCACAAACCCCAAGCTACAAAATTTATCTGCCTACCTGCCGTCTCCACTTAAGCATCTTACACCTCACTTTGACATGTTACAAACAGCTTTCTCGTTGTCTACACACACCTCAGAGTCTCACCCGCTCCCAGAGTTTCTCATTGCTGCTGCTGGTGTCACTGTTCACTCCACTGCTCCAGTCAGAAACCTAGGAGTCGTCCATCCTTGCTGTGTGCACCTTCCCCGAGTACCTCCACAGTCACTCCATTAGCAAGCCCCATCAATTCTGCCTCCAAACACTGACCTGCCTGCACCTGAGGTGTGCCTCCACCAGCTACCTTAATCTTAGGCATCACCCTCTTTGTATGAAATATACTGACCTCCCTGCATTCACTAGTGGTCCTTTTTCAAGCTAGACTCTCCACAGCTGAAAAATTGGTCATGTCATCACTCTGTTTAGAACCTTTGAAATGATTTCTCACTGCACTTTTGGATAATGTTCAAACTCTATGTCATTGTCTACAAAGGTTCTGCACAATCTTATCTTTCCAGGCTCCCATTCCCCTCGCTCCACAAAAATATAAATAAAATAAAAATTTAAGGAAACCCATCAGTACAATTCACCATGTTAACGAAGAATAAAAGCTACATTTGGGGCCAAAAGGCACCCCACTCCAGTACTCTTGCCTGGCAAATCCCATGGATGGAGGAACCTGGTAGGCTGCAGTCCATGGGGTCGCTAGGAGTTGGACATGACTGAGTGACTTCACTTTCAGTTTTCACTTTCATGCATTGGAGAAGGAAATGGCAACCCACTCCAGTGTTCTTGCCTGGAGAATCCCAAGGATGGGGAAGCCTGGTGGGCTGCCGTCTCTGGGCTCACACAGAGTCGGACACGACTGAAGCGACCTAGCAGCACTTGATAAATTCCAGATCCAACCAATAAGAATAGAAGGCAACCACCTCAAACTGGTAAAGGTTATCTGCAAAAACCTGCAGCCAACATTATTCTTAAAGGCAACACACTGAAATGTTTCACTTTGAGATAAAGAAAGAGAAGGACTCCTACACTCAACTCTTCTCAGCCTTAGCCAGTCCGTGCTGTCAGGGAAGGAAAGGAAGTGCAAGCTACATGGATTGGGAATGAAGGTCTAAAACGGCCATTATCCATAGATGGTTTGAGTGTGAACTCAGGAAATCCAAAAGACTCTATAAAGGATGTATTGGAATTAATGTGTTAAGCAAAGTTACTAGAGACAAAGTCCATATAGAAAAATCAATTCCATCTCTATACCAGTGATAATATTTTAAATTTTATATAACTATTAAATTTCTATGCTGCCATAAAAAAATCATCCCAAGGTTTGTGGTCTAAAGCCACACAAATTATTATTTTACTGTCCTGTGGGTCAGAAGTCTTGTATGGGTGTAATGAGGCTGAGATCAGGATGTCAGCAGGACTGGAGGCTTTCTTGTCTGGAGGCTCTTGGAGGGAGTCTGGCTCCTGCTCCTCTGGCTCGGTGAAAGAATATAGTTCTTGGTGGTTGTGGAGCTATTTTCCTGCTAGCTGTAAGCTAAAGGCTTAGACCATAACCACAATCTCCAGGTAGGCAGTGTGGTGTCCTGACTAAGCACATAGCCTGGACAACTATGGTTACTAGCTACGTAGATGCAAGATATGAATGACCCATGCCTCCCTTCCCTCACGTGTAGAAGGGGACCTATCTCACAGACGCTTAGGACTTAATGAGAGCTAGGGTTGCCAGTGCTTTCATCATTAACAACCTAGGCCTACATCCAGCGTATGCCCACATTCTGCAGTCATCTCCTCTCCCAAATTCCTCACTCCCAGAAAGTGAAGAAAGTGAAAGTCGCTCAGTCACGTCTGCCTCTTTGTGACCCCAGGGACTATACAGTGCGTGGAATTCTCCAGGCCAGAATACTGAAGTGGGTAGCCTTTCCCTTCTCCAGGGGATCTTCCCAACCCAGGGATTGAACTCAGGCCTCCCTCATTGCAGACAGATTCTTTACCAACTGAGCCACAAGCGAAGCCCAGGATACTGGAATGGGTAGCCTATCCCTTCTCCAGCGGATCTTCCCGACTCAGGAATCGAGCTGGGGTCTCCTGCATCACAGGTGGATTCTTTACCAACTGAGCCACAGGGACGCTTCCACACTCCCAGTCACCAATGTTTTCCTCTAGCAGCTCTCACACACAGCATCCTTCCTGTACCTGATTGCTATTTCCTTTACCTGGAATATCCTCCCCACCTCATTTGCTTCCGAAACTCTGAAGCATCCTCCAAAGCGCAGGCATCAGGACTTTCCTGCTGGTCCAGTGATGAAGACTGCCCATGATAGGGGACATAAGTTCAATCCCTGGTCCGGGAAGATGCCACAAGCCTCAGAGCAACTAAGCCTATGCGCCACGACTACGGAACCCCAGTGCTGCAACTACTGAAGCCTGAATGCCTACAGCCCACGCTCCCTAAGAAAAGCCACCTCAATGAGAAGCTCGTGCCACACAATGAAGAGTAACCCCTGCTCGCTGCAGCTAGAGAAAGCTGGCAAGCACCAGTGAAGACCCAGCACAACCAAAATAAAATAATTAATTTTTAAAAAGAATACAAGCAAGTCCTCTATGAAAATTAAAAAAAAAAAAAACTATAAAATTGGGAAATCTAAATTATTGGGGGGAAAGTTAGAGACTGTTGAATCTCGCTAAGGTACAATTCTAAAGCTTTTCATGCATATAAACTCTACCTGGCGTGGGACCAACCTCAGATAGAGAAGAGCCATAATTTATATACACATACCTGCTCAGGTGCATTAAACCTCAACAGCTTCCATGAAATAATTTACTTAAAAAAAAAATCTTCATTTTTGGTTGTGCTGGGTCTTCTTGCAGTATGTGGGCCTCCTGTTTCGGTGGCTTCTCTTGTTGAGGTGCACAGGCTCTAGGCACACAGGCTTCAGTAGTTATGGCACACAGGCTTAGTTGCTCTGCAGAATGAGGAATCTTCCTTGACCAGTAATTGAACGCGCATCCCCCGAATCAGCAGGCAGACTCCCATCCTCTGTACCACCAGGGAAGTCTGAGAATTTACTTTATTGCCTTTTGAACTTTTTGTATTGGGATATGACTGATTAACAATATTGTGATAGTTTCAAGTGAACAGTGAAGGGAAAGAATTTACTTTTAAGAGGAGAAATTATGTACTTTTAAAGCCATATGTAGAAGAAGGCAATGGCACCCCACTCCAGCACTCTTGCCTGGAAAATCCCATGGGCAGAGGAGCCTGGTAAGCTGCAGTCCATGGGGTCACTAAGAGTCGGACACAACTGAGCGACTTCACTTTCACTTTTCACTTTCATGCATTGGAGAAGGAAGTCAGCTCACCCCAGTGTTCTTGCCTGGAGAATCACAGGGACGGGGGAGCCTGGTGGGCTACCGTCTATGGGGTCACACAGAGTTAGACATGGCTGATGCGACTTAGCAGCAGCCGCAGTCATATGTATTTGTATTCATATCAACTATTCTGCAGTATTATAAACCCACCATGAAAGCCACAATGTTCTGATTCGGTACTTAAAATTATATTTTTAGAATGAAAACTATCAAGAGAGTAACATGTGACTTCAACAAAAGAATTATTTTTATTGTATTATAGGCCACTAGCTTGATTTGGCAAAATTTTGTAACTTGGTAAAGTTATTTGTACTTCCAAAAGTCCTTATTTAGTACATTGTCCCTATGAACTGAATGGGCTTTCCTGGTGGCTCAGGAGTAAAGAATCTGCCTGCCAATGCAGGAGATTCAGGTTCGATCCCTGGGTCGGGAAGATTCACTGGAGAAGGAAATGGCAACCTACTTCAGTATTTTCGCCTGGGAAGTCCTATGGACGGAGGAGCCTGGTGGGCTATAATTCCTGGGGGCACAAGAGTCAGACACAACTTAGTGACTAAGCCACCACCACTGTGGGCTGGATAAGTTAGCTGAAAAAGCAAAGTCATTACCTAAGTTTTGTAGCACTGCAAACTTACACAGAAGGATGGCTGTTCTCATCTCTCAGCATCTCACATTTTCTTAGCTTAAAAAATTGTACGTGTCAGAACCATGCTTTTGTGTTCTAACACATGGTATATCAGGCTGTTGGAATATAATTATTTTTAGACTTGTGACCATAAAGGACCTTTTTTACATGAAGAGCTGTACATTATTTGAAATTACCCAAATGATGTCTTGATTTGAGGCACAAATCCTAGCTTATAGCTTTTAAATCCTATTACTTATAGCTTTTAGTAATATGGTGCCACTGTGAGAGGAGGGGTGGGGAGAAGAATGATTAATATAACATAATTATTAAGTGAATTTCACCACAGTTTATATTTATGGGAAATCTTTATACTGGATGCCAAAGGGCAGGTGCAATCTGGAAAACAATCTAGGAAATATATTTTGTTTTCATGTTTTGTATCAGATAATTATCAACCACTACAAACTCTGGTGGCTCAGATGGTAAAGAATCAGTCTGCCAATGCAGGAGACTCGGGGTTTGATCCCTAGGCTGGGAAGATNGGATGCCAAAGGGCAGGTGCAATCTGGAAAACAATCTAGGAAATATATTTTGTTTTCATGTTTTGTATCAGATAATTATCAACCACTACAAACTCTGGTGGCTCAGATGGTAAAGAATCAGTCTGCCAATGCAGGAGACTCGGGGTTTGATCCCTAGGCTGGGAAGATCCCCTGGAGTAGGTTATGGCAACCCACTCCAGTATTCTTGCCTGGAGAATTCCATGGATAGAGGAGCCTGGCGGGCTACAGTTCATGAGGTTGAAGAGTCGGACAAGACTGAAGTGATTCAGCACGCACACACAACTGGAAAATCAACCCTTCTAACATCTATAAGAGAGCGGGAAATAAGGGCAATATGCCACCTGAAAGACTGGAGGGACAGAGGCAAATACAAAGAACAACAACTTACCTGAGCAGAAACCCACAAGTGAAAACTGCCATGAGAACCAGTGCTGCCTAAGAAAATCTGAACTACAATCGAGGCTTCCCTGGTAGCTCAGGGACTTTCCTGGTAACTCAGCTGGTGAAGAATCTGCCTGCAATGCAGGAGGCCCTGGTTCAATCCCTGGGTCTGGAAGATCCCCTGGAGAAAAATGTCTACTCACTCCAGTGTTCTGGCCTGGAGAACTCCATGGACTATCCATGGGGCCGGAAACAGTCGGACAAGACTGAGCGACTTTCACTTTCACTGGTGGCTCAGGCAGTAAAAAAAATCTGTCTGCAATGCAGGAGCTCCAGGTTACTGTGGACAACTCAGAGGGTTAAAAAGTCTAGGAGTGCTGACTCACATAGAAGGCCCCCCATCCCCTCCCCACCCCCCGCCAATTTTATGAGTTTTACCTCCAGGAATTTGATGAGGTTCCCACAGTACCAAAGAAAATTCCTCTTGTTCTTCTAGTAGGAAAAGAAGAAGAAATGCACCAGAGCATTCTGTTCTCAACAAAACCTACCTTCAGGACAACCTAGCAGGCAGAGTATTGTTGGAGTCTAGCTGATCTGGGGGAAGGGAAAGCCCCAACTCCTGCGGTTCTAGCCACCCACTCCAACCGAAACAGGGAGGAAAAAAGATTAAAAACACTTGTGGGAAAAAAAGAGAAAACACTTGTGAAGTTCACAGTTCAGTGGTAGATCAGTAAAAGATTTGGACCTAATCACAGGACTATACAACAATGCCTCCCGCCACACCTCACCACCATTTCCTAAAAGCCTATTTATAACAATTACTTTTACATAGTACATTCTGTCCCACAATCAAGAACAATTTACAGGGAGGTCCCTGGTCCAGTGGTGACAACTCTACTCTTCCACTGCAAGGGGCACAGATTCAGTTCTGGTTGGGAAGCTAAGATTCCCCATGTCCCCCTCTGCAGCCAAAAAAATAACAAAACCAACAAACAACAACAACAAAACCCAAAGGCCTACCATGAGGTGAAACCACAATTTGAAGAGCCAGAGCAAGCATCAGATCTAGACATGGGAGGGTTTTCAGACCAGAAAGGTAAGCACTATAATTACTTACTATGCTAAGAGCTCTAATGGATAAAGCAGACAGCATGTAAGAAAAGATACACAAGTAAGCAGAGACTTGGAAATCCTAAGAAAGAACCAAAAAAAAAAAAGGAAGAAGAAGCTAGAGATAAAAAACATTGTAACAGACATAAATACCTCTAATGGGCTTACTGGATTTCCCTGATGGCTCAGCAGGTGAAGAATCTGCCTGCAATGCAGAAGACACAGGAAATGCGAGCAGGAAATGCGAGTTTNAAAAAAAAAAAAGAAGAAGAAGAAGCTAGAGATAAAAAACATTGTAACAGACATAAATACCTCTAATGGGCTTACTGGATTTCCCTGATGGCTCAGCAGGTGAAGAATCTGCCTGCAATGCAGAAGACACAGGAAATGCGAGCAGGAAATGCGAGTTTGATCCCTGGATTGGGAGAATCCCCTGGAAAAGGAAATGGCACCCACTCCAGTATTCTTGCCTGAAAAATCCCATGAACAGAGGAGCCTGATGGGGTACAGTCCATGGGGTTACAGAGAATCAGACATGACTGAGTGACTAAGCACGCAAGCAGTGGGCTTATGAAAAGAATCTGAGCTTGAGGGTATCTCAGGACAAACAACCAAAGCTAAAAGCAAAAGGAACAAAGACTGAAAAACAAAACAGTGAATCCAAGGACTGAGGGACAACCACAAAAGCTGTAACACAGGCGTACTAGGGATGGAAGGAGAAAGACAAGAACGGAAGGAATATTTGAAACAGAAATGATGGAGAATTTTCCCAAGTTAATGTCAGACACCAAATTGCAGGCCCAGGCAGCTCAGAGACCACCAAGTAGGATAAATGTCCCCAAACTACAACTAGGAGTGTGTGTGTGTGTGCGTGCGTGTGTTTGTGCATGTGCGTGTGCATGTGCGTGTGTGTGTGCTCAGTTGTGTCTGACTCTTTGGCACCCCACAGACTGTAGCCCGCCAGGCTCCTCTTCCATGGGAGTTTTCCGGCAAGAATACTGGAGTGGGTTGCCATTTCCTCCTCCAAGGGATTCTTCCCAACCCAGGGATCGAACCTGAGTCTGCTGCATCTCCTGCATTGGCAGGCGAATTCCTTACCACTACAACTAGGTAAGGGAGGCCCCACAACTACAGCTACAACCACAACCACAACCACAACTGGGAAGCCCTGCACTAGGCAGAGCATGCTCAAATTGCAGAAAAACAAAGACAAACTNTCTGCTGCATCTCCTGCATTGGCAGGCGAATTCCTTACCACTACAACTAGGTAAGGGAGGCCCCACAACTACAGCTACAACCACAACCACAACCACAACCACAACTGGGAAGCCCTGCACTAGGCAGAGCATGCTCAAATTGCAGAAAAACAAAGACAAACTCCTGAAAGGAGAAAAATGAAACACTTAATTCTCTGTGTCCTACTTAAAGTGAGAAACTCAAAGCTCTCCCGTTCAGATAAGGCACAAGGCAAGGATGTCTGCCATCACCACTTCTTTTCAGCATCATTCTGGAAGTCCTTGCAAATGCATTAAGGACAGAAAGGAAAAATAAAATGTGAATAGACTGTGAAGGAAGAAATAAAACTGACTTTTTAGACAGGTGAAATTATAATCTATGTAGAAAATCCAAAGTAATTGAAAAAACCCAAGAATAAGTGATTTTAGCAAGGTAACAGGACGTAGGCTAATTAATTATTGACATTATTAACTGGGGATTTTTGCACAAACTAATGCCTATGGCCTGTGATTTGTTATGTAAGTGAATATTGAAACATCTCCAATAAATAATGTTCAAGGTGAAAAAAGATGTATTAATGTATCTCTGGTCAGTTCAGTTCAGTCACTTAGTCGTGTCCAACTCTTTGTGACCCCATGAATCGTAGCACTCCAGGCCTCCCTGTCCATCACCAACTCCCAGAGTCCACCCAAACCCATGTCCATCGAGTCGGT
>SJYA01008385.1:0-16454 GCA_006410615.1 Neotragus moschatus
TTGAGCAAGCTCTGGGAGTGGTGATGAGCATGGAAGCCTGGTGTGCTGCAGTTCATGGGGTCACAAAGAGTCGGACACGACTGAGCAACTGAACTCAACTGATCATGGCTAGAGGTTTATCAGTTTTATTCGTCTTTTCAAACAACCAGTCTTTGCTTTCGTTAATTTTTGCTATTGATTTCCAGTTTGCAGTTTCATTGATTTCTGCTCTAATATTTCTTTTTTTTATGATTGTTTTAATTTTATACTGTTCTACCTTCTCTAGTTTCCTAAGATGGAATGCATATATGAATGATTTTGGATCCAGCTTTTTTCTAGTATATGTATTCAGTTCTATAAAATTCCCTCTAAGCACTGCATTCTCTGTGTTCCACAAATTCAAATAATTGTGTTTTCATTTTCATGTAGTTAAAAATATTTAAAAATTTCTCTTGAGACTTCCACTTTGACCCATGTGTTATTTAGAAGACTCTTGTTTAATCTCCAAATATTTAAGTTTTCCATCAATATTTCCAGCAAATATTTTGAAATTAAACTACAGTTTTCTATTATTTATTTCTGGTTAAATCCATTGTGGTCTGAGAGCATATGTTGTATAGTTTCTGGTTTTTTTTTTTTTTTACTTGTTAAGGTGTGTTTTAGTCTAGAATGTGATCTGTTTTGGTGACTGTTTTATGTGAGCTTGAGAAGAATGTGTGTTCTGTTGTTGGATGAAGTACTCTATAAATGTCAGTTAGAGCCTGCTGATTGATAGTCTTACTCAGTTTAGCTGTATCCTTACTGATGTGAGGCCTCACTTTGTAGTTCTTTCAGTTTCACCTCAGATGTTTTCATGCTGTGTTTTTAAGTGCATGTATGTTAAAGATTGTCATGTCTTGCAGAATTCACCCCTTTGTCATTACATAATACTCCTTTTTATTCCTGTTTTTCTTGCTCTTATTTTTGCTGTGTCTGGAATTAATATAGCTACTCTAGATTTCTTTTAATTTGTTTTAGCATGGTATATTTTCCCCCTATATGTTTACTTTTAATCTACATGTGTATATTTTTATATCAATATTTAAAATGGATTTTTAGTACACAAAATATAGTTGGATCTGGAGTTTTTTTTTTAAATCTGTTCTGATAGTCTCTGTCTTTTAATCAGTGTATTTAGGCCATTCATATTTAAAGTGGTTATTAATATATACCATGTTTGGAACTGTTTTCTATTTGTTGTCCTTGAGTTTTTCTTTTTTGTCTTTTTCTGCCTCCTCTGGTTTTAATTGAGCATTTTATATGATTCTGTATTCTCCCCTCTCATAGCATCTGAAGTCCTTAAAAATTTTTTTTAGTGATTGCCCAAGACTTTGCAATATACATTAACATTTAATCTAATTCCATTTTAAAATAACACTATTCTGCTTCAGGTAGTGCGGGTATCTTATAACAGGATTCCTAGTTGTTCCCTCCCAACTCTTGTGAGGATGAGATGGTTGGATAGCATTACCGACTCAAGGAACATGAGTTGGAGCAAATTCCAGGAGATGGTGAAGGACAAGGAAGCCTGGCACGCCGCAGTCCATTGGGTCACAAAGAGTCAGACACGACTTAGCAACTCGACAACAACAACAGAAATCTCTTATGAAGCTGCTGTTATTAATCTCACTAATTCACAAGTTATAGTTGTCAATATATTGTTTTCTTACTATTTTGAACAAAGTTATCTACTAGGTAACTTAAGAGCAAGAAAAATAAAAATTTCATTTTACTTTCATTTTTTCTTTCTCCCACACCGTTCCTTTCTTTGTGTATGCTGAGTTTCTGACCTGTTATTTTCCTTCTCTCTGAAGAGCTTTTAACATTTCTTTTAGGGACCTACTGGTGACAGATTTCCTTACATTTCTGTCTGTATTTCTTCTTCACTTTTAAAGGAGAATCTTACTAGATACAGGTTACTAAGCTGGTAGTTGTTTTCCTTCCACACCGTATTTCTCAGCTGTTTTCTTGCTTGCATGGTGTTTGGTGAGAGCTCCAGGGTGATTCTTGCCTTTGTTACTCTATAGATAAGCAGGCTTTTCTTGTTGTTCATTTGTTCTAATGACTTCTGGCTGCTTTCATGATTTCCTCTTTGCCTTTGATTTTTCTGTCATTTGCATTTCATATGCCTAGGTGTAGATTTTTTGTCACTTACCTTGCTTGTTGCTCTCTGAGCTTTCTGGATTGGTGGTTTAGTGTCTTGTCATTAATTTTGGAAGACTTGCAAACATTATTATATCAAATATTGCTTTTGTTTTCCTTTTCTTCTCCTGACATTCTCATTATGAATATGTGACACCTTTTGTAATTATCCTATAGTTCTTGGACGTTCACCTTCTTTTTTTTATATATATTCTTTTTTGTCTTTGCTTTATCATTTTGAGAAGTTTCAGTTTCTGGCATTTGCTTTTGATTCTTTGTTAGAGTTTCCATCTCTTTGCTTACATTGCTATCCATTTTAATGTGTTGTCCACCTTTTCCATTTTGAGCCCTTAGTATGTTAATCATAGTTGTATTAAATTCCTGGCTGGAAAATTCTAAAATCTGCTTCGTATCTGAGTCTGACTATGATGCCTGCTGTGTCTCTTTAGACTTGTCTTTTGCCTTTAATCATGCCCTGTAATTTTTGATTGAGAGCCAGACATGATATAACTAGTAACAGGAACTGAGGTAATCAGCATTTTAGTTTGAGGTTTTATGTCTCTCTGGTTAGGAGCTAGGCTGTGTTAACAATTTGCTATAATTGTAGGTGTCAGAGGCTAAAATTTCCTCTGGTGGCCTTGCTTTTGTCTTCCCTGTCGTTTTCGGGTTTCCTTTGAGACTGCTTAAGTAGAGTCTGAACCTTGCAGGTCTTTTAGCTATAATCCTCTGTTAATTGTTCAGGAGCCCTACTGATGTGGTGGTGAGGTGTGGGGAGAGGAGAAGCATTTTAGACTTTTGTGATTGGTGTTCAGCCTTTTAGTGGGCCTGGATCCCTGACCTGTGATCTTAACAAGTGCTTCTCTATTTTTTTTCCTCTTTAGGTCAGACCAGAAGGTCAGAGGGGACTGGCTTTGGGTATTCCCTTGCCCCAATGTCAGTTAGTTCCTTGTAGAACTCACTTTGGTTAAACTCCATAAATATTTTCCCTCGAGGGTAGGCCTTTGTTAAATAGCATGGAATGTTCTGGGTATATTTAAAAATTGTCACTTTTCACCAAGAAGAGAACTTTTCTCCCAGCTTAAAACCCTGAGAAGCTGGTAAGGCTCCTGGAGATAAATCTCAGGAAGGAGTTGCAACCCCCAGGAGTTTTTTTTTTTTCCTCAAGCCCATCTGTGCCCAGTCCCTGCAATTACCCCCGACTGTTCCTACCAGCTCCTGGCTCCAGGGGGCAGCTGCAGCTCGTGGCAAGCTAGGAGTCTCTTTTTTCATCTTTCTCTCCAGATTTCAGGGCCTGGAGATCTCTGTTTGCTGATGGCCTAAGATACGTTATTGATTTTTCAGTTTGTCTAGCTTCTCTTTTTAACAAAGATTTGTTTATTTATTTAGTTTGTCGGGCCCTCGTTGCATCATGTGGGGTCTTTTATTGCCGCACAGATGCTAGCTGTGGCGCGCGGGCTCAGTAGCTGCTGCGCGCGGGCTCAGTAGCTGCTGCGCGCGGGCTCAGTAGCTGCTGCGCGCGGGCTCAGTAGCTGCGGCTGCCAGGTTTCGTTGTTCTGTGGCCCGTGGGTCTTAGTTCCCTGACCAGGAACTGAACCTGCGTCACCTGCATTGTGAGGCGGACTCTTAACCACTGGACCAGCAGGAAAGTCCTTTGCTTCTCTCTTGTGAGCCTTTCCAAGTTGAAGTGGAAACCAGAAGTTTTTATCCTCTCATTCTTTCTCTCTCCCTATTTCAGTCTGGGTGTTGTGTAACTACCTTCCAGCGCAGCGATTCTTTCCTCAGCTGTGTCCAGTCTGCTGAGGAGCTTGTTAAAGGCATTCTTCAGTTTTGTTGCTCTGTGTTTGGTTTCTAGCATTTTTTCATAAGAGTTTTGATTTCTTCTTTTATGTCACCCATTTGTTTTTACATATTATCTATTTTTTTCTGTTAGAGCCCTTAACGTATTAATCATAGTTATTTTAAGTTACAATTCAAAACCCGTGTCCTATCTGTATCTAATTCTGATGCTTACTTTGTCTCTCCAGACTATTTTTTCTTGCTTTCTAGCATGTCTTATAATTTTTTGTTAAAAGCCAGACGTGATGAATCTAATAAGAACTGAGAGCATGAGAATTTTAGTGTGAAACTTTGTTTTTATGGCTATGTGATGTTACTGGACCACATTTAATGTTTGTTGTACCTATAGATGGGCTTCCCAGGTGGCACTAGTTAGTAAAGAACCTACCTGCCAGTGCAGGAGACGTAAGAGACGCGGGTTTGATCCCTGGGTTGGGAAGATCCCCAGGAGGGGGGCATGGGGACCCACTCTGGTATTCTCTACTGGAGAATCCCATGGACAGAGGAGCCTAGCAGGCTCCAGGCCACAGGGTCACAAAGAGTCAGACACACCTGTAGATGCCAGAGGTTTCAGCTCCCTCGGTGTTTATCCCCCTCCCCTCTTCCTGTTGTCTTTGGGTTTCCCTAAGAACTCCTTCTTAGATAGAATTTGTGCCTGCAGCTCTCAGTTGCAATCCACTGTCGTCATGCTCTCGTCTTTACGATGTGGTGGTAAGTCGTTGAGGAGAGGATTAAATTTTAGGATTAAAGCCCTCACTAGTTTTTTTAGTGGGCCTGAGTTCTTGGCTGGAACCTCTAGAAGAGTTTCTGAGCCTTTTCCTTCTCTCGCCTTATATGAGACAGGATGGTTAAAGGGGCTGCTGCGGTCCCATTGCCCGTCCCTCGGGTCAGATGGGACTTTCCGGGTGGCTAAGTAGTAAAGAATCCACCTGCTTGTGCGGGAGATGCAGGAGACGTGGGTTCGATCTCTGGGTCAGGAAGATTCCGTGGAGGAGGAAGTACTCACTCCCCTATTCTTGCCTGCAGAATCCCATGGACAGAGGAGAGTTCACGACAAAGTAGTTCAGATAAGTCTATGAGACATACTTCTTCTGGAGGACAGGCTTTTTGCTCTGGATAACAGAGAGTTCTGCACTGTTTCAAAAATGGTTCCCCTTCTCCCGAAAGTATGAACCTGTTGAAGCTCCCACAGAATGGTGGCTCCCCTGAGACTGGGTCCCCAGGGGTCCCAAACCAGTGGACACTCAGCTTCCAGCAATCAGGCAGTTATGGTTAAAGTGACCCACCAGTTACTGCCTGTAGCTCTGTGGCTGTTCCTAGCAAGCTGTACTTCTCGGTGTTTGCTTGTCTGTCCAGTTGTCAGAGTTGATGGTTTGCTGTGTGACCTCAAGTCTCCATTCACAGAAAGTTGTGGGTTTTCAGTTTGTTCATCTTTTTTCTTAGGAGAGTGGGAGTGATGACTTCTGTGGTCTTTACATATGGAAGCTAAAACCGAAAGTCCCCACCTGGTGGCTTTTGTTCTCTGATGTCATAACAGTGCTGGAGGACTCGGTGCCCTTCGGTTTTCTGGGTGATGGGGACACAGTGAGGGGCCTGGGCATGTCATAACTCTGTTGCCTTCCCTCTCCCTCTTGGCCCTGTCCGGCTGGACTAGACAGTCACAGTCTGTGGTTTGGTTAGTGCTTCTGCCTCTCATTTGGGGAGTGAGTGGCGGTAAACCAAGTTGGGCTGAGAGTCGTGTGTTCAGGGATGAGCTGTGCTCTCTGGGCCTCAGTTTTTCTACCTGTGCAGTGGGGAGAGGGTGGAAGCCCTTCTAGCACAGCATGCTCTTGTGAGAAGGACACCAGCTTTAGTTGGTGCATCGCCCGAGCGGAGGGAGTGATTTTATGATGACTGTGTGTTTTAAGGAAGTATTTCCTGATGCCAGCTTTGCCTTTGGTGTTACTGTTAACTAGTAAAAAGGCTTCCTAACAGAAAGAGTGGAGACAGCAGTCATGTGCAGGCAAATGAATAGCCAGTAACTTGGAGCAAGTTTATCTTGGACTTTTCTTCCCATGATGAGTGTTTTTTAAAAAGCATTTCCTCTGATAACAGGCCTGGCTTACGGGGCTTCCACGCCTTGTGTTTCCAGGGTGCGATAAACCAGTGACCTTCATTCATCCCTCCTTATTTGCACAGGAGACTTAGTGTTACACATTCTCTGTTGGGTTCTGAAGCCAAAATGGGAAAATTGCTTTCCTTTTGGAAAGCTGAAATATGAGGGGAAGAAGAATGGGAATATATGTTGGGGTTAACGTTTGTAAATTTTCTTAGATATGATGTCACTTAAAGTCATTTGGGGTGGGAAAAGCATTGCATATATTCTCCTTGCTCATAAAACCATTCATGCATTTAAAACCACAGTTAGCTTAAGTCATTATTCCAATTCTACTCTCTATGAGTTTCCTTTAAAATTAAGAAAAAATTTGAACATGCACTGAACCTTATGATGGTAAGCTTTGTAATTTCAGGGATTTCCTTTTTTTAAAAAAACTTGTTTCAGAGAAGCAGATGGGTCCTTGAATGGACAAGACATTATTGCCATTTTAGCAGAACAAACCCAGAGGCATAATTTTCACCCTGTATCCCAGCACCTAGCACGGTGCATGCAAAGAGGAAGTGTGTGTTGAGAGAGTTGGTGAATATCGTAACGTACCCACGTGTCGGTCTGTCAGAACTTGACAAGCAGATGCCCGCAAGCAGAGCAGGCCTGGTTCCTTGCCTTCCTTGCTCAGGCCTCTCACCTTTCTCATCTTTGGACAGCAGTGGTACCTGCTAGTATCTCTGGTGTTGGTATTGAACTGCTGCTTGCTTAAGCTGAAGATGGATGTGGACTCAACAGGATCGGTTTTCACATACAGTTATTTGTCTTGCCTGGATTTTAGCCTTGTTTGGGTAGGAAAGGGGAGTAGAGGGCAGATAATCACTGGCATATATTTGACACTGAAATATATGTCCAGCATTCCCCTCCTTTCCCCTCAAATCAGAATCCTGGGGGAAATAGGGACTTTTGCTTTCTTAGGATAAAATTCAACCAAAATTATTAGAACGAATAGGTTAGGTTGTGGAGTTGGGAACACAACTCTGACTCCCTTCTTATGCCTTGAGTAAGGACAGAGAGATGCTGAGAGATGAAGTGAGCAGAAGTAGGTGTGAGTTGTGAACTGACTCAAAGGGGAGCCCCATTCAGTCATTCATTCAGCAGTCACCAAGCACCTGTGTGTGCTCAGCACAGCTGAGCAAGGTGGTCACTTCTGTCGGGGACCACACACAAGTCAGAGTGATTGTCAGTTTGGGAACACAAACTTAGGTGTCAACAAGGGCTTGCTGGGTGAAGGAGTGTTGCAGATTGAGTAGGAGGTTTCTGAGGAATAGGAAAGGAACCTTGAGGCAGCAGGAACAGCATGTGCTAAGGCTCAGAGGCAAGTGAGCAGACAGCGCATTCAAAGATCTGACGGTGTGGTTGGTACAGGGGGTTGTTCAGAGCCCAGAGGGGCAGGTGGTAAGACACATTTCATGCCTGGTGGAGGAGCTGGGACTTCATCCTGAGAACGGTGAGGTGTCAGGGGTAGTTTGGGTTCGAGAGTGACCTGGTCAGACTCACGTTTTAGATCTGTGCTGGCACAGCGGCCACTCGCCACGTGTGGCTGTTGGGCCTCCGAAACGCGGCTAATCCAAGTTCAGATGTGCTCTAAGCTACACACCCGTTTTCAAAGGCATAGTATGAAACTGAGATAGTGCGTGACATACAGGCTCACGTCACGTGTCTGGTGGACAGTGCTGTTCTCCACTCTCCGGGCTGATGGGAAGCTATTTCGTGTGCCAGTTGATTTCGTTCATTTGTGAATTCATTTATTCAGCACATTTGTATCTATTTATAGATCACCTCCTGGAGGAGGGCATGGCAAGCCACTGCGGTATTGTTGTGTGGAGAATCCCCATGGACAGAGGAGCCTGGAGGACTGTGGTTTATGGAGTCGCAAAGAGTCAGACACGACTGGCAGCTAGACACACAGCACAGAGATCACTTGCTACGGTCCAGGGATTGTTGTGGGCTTTGGGAGTGCAGCAGTGAATAAGGCAAGGCCTTTGCCCTCACAGAGACTTAATAACTATAATAAATAAGTAATGGAATTCAAATAATGTTCAGCGGCATGAAGATGAATGAGATGTCATATACTTGGGACACTGTGGTGATGTACAGGGAATGGGGTCTAGGCTGCTCTGAGATTGGATCAGGAAAGACCACTGCCAAGCAGAGGCTTGAGTGGAATGAGAAAACAAACCTTGTGACTGATGGGGAAAAAGAGTCTAGGTGGAGGAAACAGTGAGTGCAAAGGCCCTGGGGTAGGAATGAGTGTGGTGTGTTGGAGAAACAGTAAAGGCAGCTGTGAATGGTGGGAGGAAGTGAGGGGTGCAGTGAGATGACCCAGCCAGATAGATGGGGTCACCTGGATCCTGGAGGATCGCCTAGCAGACCTCCATGAAGGGGGTGGAAGGTTTTTATAAGGTTTTGTACTGGGTTGTTCATAGGAATTGATTGGTGTTTTTTAAAGGATTCCCTAGGCTGCTGGAAGGGAAAGAATGGACGTGAGAAGACTGGCTGGGCTACCTAGAGGTAGTCTAGGTGATAGGAGATGCTGGTTGGGAGGTCGGGGAGAGGTGATGGAGAGATGCTGAGGAGGGATCAGAGGTGGGATGAATCTTGATATCAGAATCAATGGGACTTAGCACCAGTTGGGTGCCGAGTGGGAGGGAAAGCAGAGTGAATCAAAGCTGACTCCAGCCTAGGTGTTTGCTGGAGCGCTGTGTGCTGGGTAGCACTACTGCCCGGGGGTTGAGACCCCGGAAGGAGCAGGTCATGCTGGGGTGGGGATAGGAAATGGGACCCTTTAGACTTGTGAAGTGTAGAATGCCTCTGAGATAGGTAAGTGGCGGGATAGAAGAATCTGGAGTTCAGGTGAGCAGTGATCAGAGCTGAATATTAAATCGGTGATTTGTCAGTATGTACATAGCATTAGACTCTGGGACTTCCTGAGGTCACCTACGAAGTGAGTGTAGGGAGAGAGAGTCCTGAAACTGAGCCTGTTACTTGGGAAGGGACGGGGTGGGCGGGGTGGGGGGGCAGCCCAGGGAACGGCCCATGAGGTGGGAGCAAAACCAGGAGGTGAGGGGTCTTCAAAGTCAAGAAAAGAGTTTCAGGAAGGCAGGAGAGAGAACCGTGCTAGCCAAGATGAGGGTTGAGGGAGGTCCACTGGGCTTGCTGTGNGGTGGGCGGGGTGGGGGGGCAGCCCAGGGAACGGCCCATGAGGTGGGAGCAAAACCAGGAGGTGAGGGGTCTTCAAAGTCAAGAAAAGAGTTTCAGGAAGGCAGGAGAGAGAACCGTGCTAGCCAAGATGAGGGTTGAGGGAGGTCCACTGGGCTTGCTGTGACAGCGAGAGGGTCAGTCACTGCTGACCTTGGGGAGAGTGATTTCAGTGGCATGCCAGGGGCCACGGTAGCTGATTAGATTGGTGTGGGACTTGAAAGAATGGGAGTGAGGAGGTGGAACTGAGTGAGGGATTTTGCTCCAAAGGGGGCAGAGTTAGGAGAGAATGTGGGCCCTGGGGCTGGTACGTGTGCCAGTTCTGTGCTGTGGGCAGATTCTGGTGGAGAAGGGAAGACCATTCTGGGAGGGGGTGGGTGCATGGGGAGTTACCAGGGCAGTGACCTTGCTTTGGGAAGAGAGGGTGGGATCCAGCGTGGAGTGAGGGCTCGGCTTGGGCTGGTGTAGCAGGCGGGAAGAGGGGACTCTTCAGTCCGGATGGAGCAGCCTGACAGGTTTGGGGATGGAAAGATGAGTCCTTTTCTTCTGATTGCTTTCTTCTTTCTCAGAGAAAGGAGTTGTTGGTGGAGAGAAAGCAGGTTGTTTGAGGTTTGAGGAGAGAGCGGAAAGTCTCACGTGCTCATCTAGGAGAGTGAATTGAGGAGGGAAATGGTTGGGCTGTAGTAAGTACCCACTTGAGGTTTGTGGTCGTAAGTTTAAAATGGGACAATCCGCGTGGTTGTGTGCGTTCCTCCAGCCCGAGGTGTGTGCTCAGTCGCCTTGGGGTTTTGCCAGGGAGTGAAAGGCTAGAGCGAGCTGGAGAGTTGAAAGATTGTGCCGGAGTGAGGGTGATCGGCACGGGCCTGGTCTTGGCCGGGGAAGGATGGCAGCGAGACAGGGTGGTGGGTGGGAGGTCCCACTGGGGCAAGGACTCAGGGCAGGAACCCTGAGTCTGGGCCCTGGATGCTGGAGGTTGGGATGCTGCAGGTGCGTTGGTGTCATTGACAAGGGCAAGGGCAAGGTGTGAGGGGGCAGTAAGTTGGGCTGGTGGCGGGGAGGTGAATGGAAGGCCCCTGGAGGAAAAGGAGATTAAAGAACAGATTGGCCAGAGTCCCAGGGGCTGTTCATTACGCCAGGGCTGACGTCTTCAGCACGAGGTGTCTGTGGAGACGCCACCAGGAGAGCTGGTGGCAGGGGCTGCCAGAGCTGGGTGTTTCAGTGTTGCTCCCAAGTTCAAAGTGGGGCTGGATGAGAGATGCCCCGGAGCTGGCCGCGTAGCGAGGAGGACTCGCACAGACCAAGCCAGCCCACCCCAGGCCCGCCTTGGCTCTGCATCCGTGTCTGCCATTGGGCAGGTGGCTTCCTCATCTGAAAAGTGGGGTTACTCACTGCACTGGCCTCATCCATCCACCGCAGGGATTAACTGGACAGAATACGTGCCGCATGGGTAGGCCCAGCGCTGGTTTACTGTACGTGCCAGGGACCGGTAACTGTTTTCTCCAAAACAGGACTGTCCCTAAATGAAGACAGTTTGTTTCCAGAGAGGGAGGGATCCATCGATGTGCTCCCCCAAAGTGGGATTGTTGGAATGCAGCCTCCCAGGGGCACAGGTCATCATATGCCAGGCCCATGGGTGAAGCATGGTTCTCTAGGCACAGAGTGTAGATAATGATACAAGCTGGATTAAGTTAATTCCTGAGCAGCGTGTGACTCGTGCAGACAAGAGTCAGGGAGCCCTTGGCTCTGAGGATGCTCCTGGCCTTGGCCTGAGCGTGGAGAGACTGGGGCCTCTGGGGTATCCTATTTGTAGAGTCCTTTATGCTTTATAAGCTCATTTGCTACGGCACCTCTGTGAAAGAGCCGTGGCAGGATGAACAGAAGAATGGGGCTCAGAATGGTTGAGCCAGAGTCAGCATCCCCTACCAGCTCAAGCCCTCCCCAAGTGCAGGTGTGAGTGGCCTCAGAGCCAGGACATGGTTTTATGAATGGCCACGAGGCTGGGTGGCTGGTCAGGGCTGAGGGGACATGCATGCAGGTGGCCTGGCTGGAGCCCCTGTGGCTGCTGTGGGGCTGTCACCAACGTGCCCTGCCTGGTGGGAAGCTGCTTCGGGGCCCAGACCCTGGGGAGGAGAGCTTGGTGTCTGCTCTGGCCCCTTAGAGCTTGGTGGCCAGTGCCCCTGTGGAAGCAGATGGACTTCTCCTTCCAGCCTCTACCATGGCCGCCTGGGCAGGATCACGAGGGCGCGTCATTTTAGGAGCTCACATGGGAGCCGCCAGTCCCCAGGAGGGGATACAGCTAGTGGCCTCTGGCTGGCTTCCCGCAAGGCTGCGTTGGGATGAGGATTGTTCACAGGCAAAGAAGCACCACCTGTTGTCTACCTGGCTCCGGAAACACCCAGTGCTGTGCCCAGAACATATCTCCATGTTGCTTCACCCCAGAAAAGGAACACGGCCCCAGGACTGAGGTTGGAAACCTTGAATTTCAGTCTCCCAGTTCCTGGCTGCCTCACTTTGGGGCAGAGAATTCTTTCTGGGCTTCTGTGTTGCTTCTGAAAAAAGAGGGGGTGTTGGGGCCTCTTAAAGCCCCCCTTACCTCCTCGCATCTCCTCCTACCCTAGGCAGTCTTGATTGGTTTCATCCATAATTACGGCTGCTCAGTTCTCTAGATCAGTGGTCCCCAGCCTCTTCGGCACCAGGGTCAAGGTGAGAGGTTGGTTTTAGGAGGATTCAAGTGCATTACATGTGTTGTGGACTTTATTTCTGTTACTGTTACGTCAGCTCCACCTGAGATCATCAGCCATTAGATCCTGGAGGTTGGGAACCCCTGCTCTGGACCGCTAGCTCTTTGAGCACGGGGTGAAGTCCTACCCCCCTCTGTGTTCCCAGGACCTGGCACATACAAGCTGCTCCACAAATGTTGGCTGAGTGGATCACGTGCACATTACTTGTGGCCCTGGGTACTCCATCCCCTGGGGGCTCAGCTGCTGGAGCAGAAGCAGATGGGGCCTGTTTTGCCTAGTATTCCAGCGAAGGAGGTGGTTGACTTGAAACCACAGGCTGGGATTCTTTCTCCTACTCCAGGGCAAACCTCACTTGGAGAACCCAGCACATGGGGCACTCATAGGAAAGGCAGTACAAGTAGGTGGTCAGGGACCAGGCTCTGCAGGCAGGCAGACTTGGATTCAAATCCCAACTCTGCCAGACCAGCTGTTCCCTTGAACAACCCTCTTCCAGAATCTGAGCCTGTACCTCAGCTCGAAAACAGGAATAGAAAAACCTGCCTCATGATGGTGGTGTGCTGATTAAATCAAATAAGTGACGTGCCTACTGTGGAAACAATAGAAAAAGATAGCTTGTTGTTGTTATGAGGAGTAAATATTTGTTGAAATATAGAGTGAGGGTCCTCTGGAACCTTTTGGAATCTGGCTACTCCTTGATTTTCTTTGTTTTGCTGTGTGTAAAATGCAAGAACTGGGGAATTTTTTCTGCCTTGAGCAGCATAGAAAGATGGGTGTTGATGCAGGCTTTGGAGCCGGGAAGGTGTCTTGGACCTGTGACCAAAGCTGCTCTCTGCACCTCATCTGTGTACTGGGAATAATAGCAGTAATAATAATAGCCTCTGTCATCAGGCTGTTCTAAAGGATCAGTTGAGATACTGTGTGTACAGAATGCTTAGAGCCTAGCAGATTGGTAAGTATTATATTAATTTTTGTCATTATTTTATTTTATTTTCTGAAGAGCTTGCCTGGTGGCTCAGACAGTAAAGAATCTGCCTGCAATGCAGAAGACCTGGGTTTGATCCCTGGGATGCGAAGATACCTTGGAGAAGGAAATGGCAACCCACTCCAATATTCTTGCCTGGAAAATCCCATGGACAGAGGAGCCTGGTGGGCTACAGTCCATGGGGGTCACAAAGAGTTGGACATGACTGAGTGACTATCACTTTCTTTCCTTCTTTTTCTACTTTATTTTCTGAAGATGCTTAGAAGTACCTCCAATATTATTTTAAAAAGATCTCCTGTATTTATTTAGTATTTTCTTTTCCTGTTTTGCTATTTAATCCTTCTGGCACTTATTTTTATGTATTTTTCCAGGTGTCCCACTCTTATCTATTTCTAATTTTATTTATTTGTTTTTGCCACATCTGATTTTATTTAATAAAACTTGACAGAGTTGAGACCCCCTTCTCCAGGGTCAGTCCACTCCCTCTCCAGAGGTACCAGGAATCTACAATTTGGTGTTTATAATCCCCAGACATGTTTATAATAATGCTGTGTAAGGATGAAACCACAACTATCCCAAGGGATCTTGCGACTTACATTTTTCTTTTTAAAAACTTATTTTGTCAGAATTTCAGGCTTATAGAAAAGTTTACAACTAGTGCAAAGAATTTCTGTATCATGTTCACTCCAGTTCCCCCAAAATTAACATTCTCATGTTTGCTTTCCTGCCCCCTCACTCTGCCCCCACCCCCACAGCTCTCTGTTTAATCCTTTTTCTAAACCATTTGAGTCACAGTTGCAGGCCTGATATCCCTTCACCCTTGAATACTTCAGGATGTATTTCTTAGAAACAAGGATATTTGCTTATAATATCACATTTCAGTGATCAAAATCAGGAAATTAACACTGGTGGAATACTATTAACAAGTCTACAGACTTTATTCCTGTTTAACCATCTGTCTCAGTCATGTCCTCTGTACCAGTCGTCCCCAACCTTCTTGGAGCCAGGGACTGGTTTTGTGGAAGACAGTTTTTCCACAGGTCGGAGCAGGTGGTGACTGCTTTCAGGATGATTCTCATGGAGCAGGAAGCCTAGGTCTCAGGCATATGCAGTTCAGAGCAGTGTATGAGCTCCGTGAAAGTCTAGTGCTGCCCCTGATCTGACAGGAGGCGGAGCTCAGGCAGTAACACAAGCGTTGGGGGCAACTGTAACTACAGATGAAACTTGCCTGGCTCACTCACTGCTCATCTCCTGCTCTGCAGCTGGGTTCCTAACACGGTACTGGTCCTTGGCCCAGGGGTTGGGGACCCCTGCGTGCTGTGTAGGAAAAGAAAACCTCACTTCACAAGCTGAATTTTCCATTGTCCAGTCTCTTTCGTCTTTTTACATCTGGATCACTTCTTCAGTTTTCCTTTTGTCTTTCCTAACCTTGATTTTTTTTGTTGTTGTTGTTATTTTGTAGACTATCCCTCCACTTGGGTATGTCTAATGTTTCCTTGTTCTGAGATTCAGGCCAAGCAATTTTTGCAGGAATACCTGGACATGAAGGTATAACCTTCTCAGGACTAGTATCAGAAAGCATCATTATTGTTAGTGAATGGTCTGTCCTTCTCCCACTGATTTGAAATGACACGTTCACAACTGTCTAAATTCTTACGTGTACATAAGTCTGCCTCTGGACTTGTTATTCTCATAAAGCGATCAGTTTATCTAATTATGTGCATTTTTTTTCCCCAGCTGTTTTATAATAATTGTTGTTCTTGTTCAGTCACTCAGTCATGTCTGACTCTTTGTGACCCCATGGACTGCAGCATGCCAGGCTTCCCTGCCCTTCACCATCTCCCAGAGTTTTCTCAGATTCATGTCCATGAGTAGATGATTCCATCCAATCTTCTCATCCTCTGCTACCCCCTTTTCCTCCTGAGCTCAGTCTTTCCCAGCATCAGGGTCTTTTCCAGTGAGTTGCTCTTTGCATCAGGTGGCCAAACTATTCTAGCTTCAGCTTTTGCATCAGTCCTTCCAGTGAGTGTTCAGGATTTATTTCCTTTAGGATTGACTGGTTTGATCTCTTTGCTGTCCAGAGGACTCTCAAGAATCTTCTCCAACACCACAATTCAAAAGTATCCATTCTTTGCTGCTAAGCCTTCTTTATGATCCAACACTCACATCCATACACGACTATTGGGAAAACCCATAGCTTTGTCTGTATGGACCTTTGTTGGCAAAGTGATGTCTCTGCTTTTTAATATGCTGTCTAGGTTTGTCATAGCTTTTCTTCCAAGGAGCAAGCATCTTTTAATTTCATGGTTGCAGTCACTGTCCGCAGTGATTTTGGAGCCTAAGAAGATAAAGCCTGTTACTATACAATGCTTTCAAACTGTACCAGGTTTGCTTTTTGGTGTTTTATTACTTANTGCTGTCTAGGTTTGTCATAGCTTTTCTTCCAAGGAGCAAGCATCTTTTAATTTCATGGTTGCAGTCACTGTCCGCAGTGATTTTGGAGCCTAAGAAGATAAAGCCTGTTACTATACAATGCTTTCAAACTGTACCAGGTTTGCTTTTTGGTGTTTTATTACTTAAGTTACTCATGGGAAGGGGATTCTTCCTCCCATTACATTTTCTAATTGATTATTGTTGATGCTGGAAAACCACTGACATGTGAATATTTTTCCTGGATCTGGCTGCTTTGCTGAATTATCTTTTATTCTAATCTTTTTCAGTTGATTCTCTTGGAATTTTTTTTTAATGTAGACAATTGTATCTGCAAATCATGGCAGGTTTGTCTCTTCCTTTCCACTTTTATTGTCTTTTCTCCAGTCTCTTCACATTGGCTGAGATGTCCAGAATTGTTTTGAATAATATGATAGTGATGTTGGGCATTCTTGGTTATTCCTGACTTTAAGTGAAGGAGCTCTGGAGTTATATTAAGTGTTGGAGGGAGGTTTTGGAGAGATACCCTTCATGTGGAGGTTTTAAAAAATTCCTAGTGAATTATGTTGATCTTTAAAAAAAAAACCAACAAATGAAACTCAAAATCCAGAAGACGTAGGTTGATGCTTATTTTAGAGTTGTATTACTTTTGTAATTTAGTGCCATGTCTTATTTGCTAAGTCTTCTCTGGTGGCTCAGTGGGTAAAGAATCTACCTGCCACTGCAGGAGACACAGATTTGTTCCCTTATCTGGAAGATCCCCTAGAGAAGGAAATGGCAACCCACTCTAATATTCTTGCCTGGAAATCTTCATGGAGAGAGGAGCCTGGTGGGTTACAGTCTATGGGGTCAAAAAGAGTCAGACATGACTTAGAGACTGAACAACAGCAACTTCAGTTCAGTTCAGTTCGGTCGCTCAGTCATGTCCAACTCTTTGCGACCCCATGAATCGCAGCACACC
>SJYA01008386.1:0-16279 GCA_006410615.1 Neotragus moschatus
ACGAAATGTGCACAAACAGCAAGCCAAGACAGGGCATCCCGGCAGCGCCTGGAAATAGGCAGGGACTGCAGCATGCGACGGGGGCGCTTTCAGGGGATGGGCCTGTCTGAAACCAGATGAGAGGTAGTGGTTACACAGCTCTGCAGACGTCCTCCATGCATCATCATGCTCGAGGGACATGCAGATCATACCTCAGTAAAGCTGCTTTTTCAAAAAGTTTTCCAAAATCGACTGTGCCGGTGGTCAGCTTCTTGTTCCTCACACTTGTGACTCGGCTGTGAACACTTCTCGTGTGCAGAGAAGCGCAGGGTTTTGTCACTGCCGGGAGACTGTAGGTGGTGGTGGCCCCTGGAGTGGAGACTACATCTTTCCTCTGTGACCTCAGGGCGACTAGAGGCACGTGTCTGCAGACGTCCAGCACCTCCTTCCCCAGCCACGCTCCCCCACAACCTGGCCGTCTTTCAGCAAGCCTGCGGCCCCGACCTGGTCACCTCGCTGTGGTCCCCAGGCGGGGTACCTCCCTCTTTGCCCACCCTCAGTCGCAGCGCTGAACCAGCTCTGGCCGGCATGAGCCAGTGTTTCTCTGCTCTGCGGAGGGCTGTGACCACAGCTTCTCCAACAACAAGCTCTGAATCCTGGCCCTGGGTTCATGGCCCTCCTAAGCGCCTACCTGAGGGCCTACCCGCTTTCCTGGGAAATTCATCTTCACCCCAGGGGAAACTCTAACATTCCCTTTACAGTTAATAATTCTTTACATTAAAATCTTTCTCTGTTCAAATTACTCCATAGTTTGTGCCTTCTGATTGGTCTTGACTGGAAAACATCAAGCCCTAAATTCAAGAAGCCTTATGAATGCCAAGCAGGATAATTAAAAAGAAATACCTTAAAATACTAAGGTCCCTTAGTACCTACAGGGGACTGGATTCAAGACCCACTGTGGATACCAAACTCCAGTCCCAGAGCCAGCCCTCTGCCCCTGGGGGTCAGCACCCCAAATCTGAAACACAGTACGTGACCCGAGGCTGGCTGGACCCACAGACAGGGAGGGCGAGAGAACACATCTAAGCACGGCATGGCCCTAACCTTCTGAAAGACAAAAACAAAAAGAATATCTTTAGGTAGACAAGGGAGGGAAAAAAGCACATTACCATCAAAGGTACAGTGAAGGAGACTCCCCAGCAGAAGTGCCTGGGGATAGAAGTCAACGGTGCATCTTCAGTACTGAAAAGAAAATCACCAGCCATACTTCCGTATGACTCTAAATCCCTTTCAAGGATGAAGGCAAAAAACCAAGATACTGTCAGAAGAACAAAACCAGGTCATCGCCAGCAGACCTACATCAAGACAAGACGGAACAGTGTTTTCAGGCCGAACAGAAGTCATCCCAATCGGACATGCAGGGGAGAAGGAAAGAGCCGCAAAAAAAGTCAACATGTAGTAAACCTAAATGAGCATGAACTGTATCAAACAACTGTCTCATGGGGTTTCAAATATGGAAAACTAAAATCCGTATCAACAGTGTGTGATGCAGGAAGAAGACACAAGCAGAGGATTCTCAAGTTGACCCTTGAATTGTTTAGCAAGGGAAAAAAAGTACCACGCTTTCGGAAGAACGCAAGTGTGTTCTCTCTCGGGAACCACTATAGAGGGAAAGAAAGCATTACTGCCAAGCCAGCAGAGCGGATGAGATGGAGTTATGGGAAAAAAAAAATTTGACTTAAAAGAAGGCAAGGGGGCACTTCTGGTGGCTCAGTGGTAAAGAATCTGCCTGACAATGCAGGATACATGGGTTCAACCCCTGCTCCGGGAAGATCCCACATGCCAGAGCCATCAAGCCTGTGTTCCACAACTACTGAGCCTGTGCAGTAGAGCCCAGGAGCCCCACAACTGAGCCCGCTCTCGCCGGGGCCCATGCTCCACAACAAGAGAAGACACCACAGTGAGAAGGACACACACGCAACGAGAGAGGACCCCCAGCTCACTGCAGCGAGAGGGGAGCCTGCACAGCGATGGAGACCCAGCACAGCCAAAAATGATGCTTAAAGAGTAAAAATAAATAGCTATAAATGATGTTTAAAAATAACTCCAGAAAGAATGAAGAGACGGAGTCAAAGCAAAAACAACACTCAACTGTGGATGTGACTGGTGATGGAAATAAAGTCTGATGCTATAAAGAACAATATTGCATAGGAACCTGGAATGTTAGGTCCAAAAATCAAGGTAAATTGGAAGTGGTCAAACAGGAGATGGCAAGAGTGAACATTTTAGGAATCAGTGAACTAAAATAGACAGGAATGGGTGAATTTAAGTCGGATAACCATTATATCTACTACTGTGGGCAAGAATCCCTTAGAAGAAGTGGAAGAGCCATCATAGTCAACAAAAGAGTCTGAAATGCAGTACTTGGAAGCATTCTCAAAAATGACAGAATGATCTCTGTTCATTTCCAAGGCAAACCATTCAGTATCATAGTAATCTAAGTCTGTGCCCCAATCAGTAATGCTGAAGAAGCTGACGTGGAACAGTTCTAGGAAGACCTACAAGACTTTCTAGAGCTAACACCCAAAAAAGATGTCCTTTTTATCATAAGGGACTGGAATGCAAAAGTGGGAAATCAAGAGATACCTGGAGTAACGGGTAAATTTGGCCTTGGAGCACAGAATGAAGCAGGGCAAAGACTAATCGAGTTTTGCCAAGAGAACACACTGATCATAGCAAACACCCTCCAACAACACAAGACTCTACACATGGACATCACCACATGGTCAACACCAAGATCAGATTGATTGTATTCTTTGCAGCCAAAGATGGAGAAGCTCTGTACAGTCAGCAAAAACAACACCGGGAGCTGACTGGCTCAGATCATGAACTCCTTATTGCCAAGTTCAGACTTAAATTGAATAAAGTAGGGAAAACCACTAGACCATTCAGGTATGACCTAAATCAAATACCTTATGACTATACAGTGGAAGTGACAAATAGATTCCAGGGAGTACCTGAAGAACTATGGACAGAGGTTCATGACATTGTACAGTAGGTGGTGATCAAGACCATCCCCAAGAAAAAGAAATGCAAAAAGGCAAAATGGAATCCTTACAAATGGCTATGAAAAGAAGAGAAGCAAAAGGCAAAGGAGAAAAGGAAAGATATACCCATCTGAATGCAGAGTTCTAAAGAATAGCAAGGAGAGATAAAGCCTTCCGTAGTGATCAATGCAAAGAAACAGAGGAAAACAACAGAATGGGAAAGACTAGAGGTCTCTTCAAGAAAATTAGAGATATCAAGGGAACTTTTCAGATGGCAACTTAAAGATGGGCACAATAAAGGATGGAAATGGTATGGACCTGTCAGAAGCAGAAGATATTAAGAAGAGGTGGCAAGAATACACAGGAGAACTATACAAAAAAGATCTTCACGACCAAGATAATCACGATGGTGTGACCACTCACCTAGAGCCAGACATCCTGGAATGTGAAGTCAAGTGGGCCTTAAGGAGTATGACTATGAACAAAGCTAGTGGAGGTGATGGAATTCCAGTGGAGCTATTCCAAATCCTGAAAGATGATGCTGTGAAAGTGCTGCACTCAATATGCCAGCAAATCCGGAAAACTCAGCAGTGGCCACAGGACTGGAAAAGGTCAATTTTCATTCCAGTCCCAAAGAAAGGCAATGCCAAAGAATGCTCATACTACTGCACAATTGCACTCATCTCACATGCTAGCAAAGTAATGCTCAAAATTCTCCAAGCCAGGCTTCAGCAATACGTGAACCATGAACTTCCAGATGTTCAACTTGGATTTAGAAAAGGCAGAGGAACCAGAGATAAAATTGCCAACATCCACTGGATCATGGAAAAAGCAAGAGAGTTCCGGAAAAACATCTACTTCTTCTTTATTGACTATGCCAAAGCCTTTGACTATGTGGATCACAACAATCTGTGGAAAATTCTTTAAGAGATGGGAATACCTGACCACCTGAACTCCCTCCTGAGAAATCTGTATGCAGGTCAAGAAGCAACAGTTAGAACTGGGCATGGAACAGACCAGTTCCAAATTGGGAAAGGAGTACGTCAAGGCTGTATATTGTTATCCTGCTTATTTAACTTACATGCAGAATACATCATGAGAAACACTGGACTGATGAAGCACAAGCTGGAATCAAAATTGCCGGGAGAAATATCAATAACCGCAGATATGCAGATGACATCACCATTATGGCAGAAAGCGAAGAAGAACTAAATAGCCTCTTGATGAAAGTGAAAGAGGAGAGGGAAAACGTTGGCTTAAAACTCAACATTCAGAAAACTAAGATGTGGCATCTGGTCCCATTACTTCATGGGAAGTCAATGGGGAAACAATGGAAACAGTGACAGACTATTTTGGGGCTCCAAAATCACTGCAGATAGTGACTGCAGTCGTGAAATTAAAAGACGCTTAATCCTTGGGGAAAAAGTTATGACCAACCTAGACAGCATATTAAAATGCAGAGACATTACTTTTCCAACAAAGGTCTGTCTAGTCAAAGCTATAGTTTTTCCAGTAGTCATGTATGGATGTGAGAGCTGGACTATAAAAAAAAATGAGGGCCTAAGAATTGATGCTTCTGAACTGTGGTGTTACAGAACTCTTGAGAGGCCCTTGGACTGCAAGGAGATCCAACCAATCCATCCTAAAGAAAATCAGTCCTGAATATTCATTGGAAGGACTGATGCTGAAGCTGAAAATCCAATACTTTGGCCACCTGATGCAAAGAACTGACTCACTGGAAAAGACCCTGATGCTGGGAGAGAGTGAAGGCAAGAGGAGAAGGGGACGACAGAGGATGAGATGGTTGGATGGCATCACCGACTTGATGGACATGAGTTTGAGTAAGTTCTGGGAGTTGGTGATGGACAGAGGAGCATGGTGTGCTGCGGTCCATGGGGTCACAAAGAGTCGGACACGACTCAGAGACTGAATTGAACTGAACTGAACTGAAAAATAAATAAAAGGCAAGGAAGGAAAGAAGCATAGCACTGGTGGGACCAGTACAAAGCAAACAGTGAGATGGTGGATTCAAACCCTTATTATTTTTTTAACTACAATAAATAAATGGACTACATTCTCTAGTTGGAAGGCAGACTGTCAGACAAAAATCTGTGTGCTGTTAACAAGATGTATCTACCTAAAATATAAAGGTTCAGACAGAAAGCAGAGTATGTCTTTTTCCATACTTTCATTTTCAAATACAGCTGCCCCAAAATTAGCATAGCTATGTTAATATTTAAAAAAAGGGAAAAGACACTACCAGAGTTAAAGTGATCCCTGGAAAGCTGTAAGATACACGCAACAGAAAGATTTAACTATTTCTAAATATATATGCCTCTTCGCACTGCATCTGACTCAGTTCAGTTCAGTTCAGTCACTCAGTCGTGTCTGACTCTTTGCGACCCCATGAATCGCAGCACGCCAGGCCTCCCTATCCATCACCATCTCCCGGAGTTCACTCAGACTCACCCCATCGAGTCAGTGATGCCATCCAGCCATCTCATCCTCTGTCATCCCCTTCTCTCCTGCCCTCAATCCCTCCCAGCATCAGAGTCTTTTCCAATGAGTCAACTATTCGCATGAGGTGGCCAAAGTACTGGACTTTGAGCTTTAGCATCATTCTTTCCAAAGAAATCCCAGGAACGATCTCCTTCAGAGTAGACTGGTTGGATCTCCTTGCAGTCCAAGGGACTCTCAAGAGTCTTCTCCAATACCACAGTTCAAAAGCATCAATTCTTTGGCGCTCAGCCTTCTTCACAGTCCAACTCTCACATCCATACATGACTACTGGAAAAACCATATCTTTGACTAGATGGACCTTAGTCGGCAAAGTAATATCTCTGCTTTTTAATATACTATCTAGGTTGATCATAACTTTTCTTCCAAGGAGTAGGCATCTTTTAATTTCATGGCTGCAGTCACCATCTACAGTGATTTTGGAGCCCATAAAAATAAAGTCTGACACTGTTTCCACTGTTTCCCCATCTATTTCCCACGAAGTGATGGGACCAGGTGCCATGATCTTCGTTTTCTGAATGTGGAGCTTTAAGCCAACTTTTTCACTTTCCTCTTTCACTTTCATCAAGAGGCTCTTTAGTTCCTCTTTACTTTCTGCCATAAAGGTGGTGTCATCTGCATATCTGAGGTTATTGATATTTCTCCTGGCAATCTCGATTCCAGCTTGTGTTTCTTCCAGTCCAGCATTTCTCATAATGTATTCTGCATATAAGTTAAATTAAGCAGGATGACAATATACAGCCTTGATATACTCCTTTTCCTATTTGAAACCAGTCTGTTGTTCCATGTCCAGTTCTGACTCTTGCTTCCTGACCTGCATACAGATTTCTAAAGAGGCAGGTCAGGTGGTCTGGTATTCCCATCTCTCTTTCAGAATTTTCCACAGTTTATTGTGATCCACACAGTCAAAGGCTTTGGCATTGCACCTGACTACATAGCCTCAAAATATCTAAGGCAAGAGCCAACGTGGAGAAATGAACAGATCTATGATGCTAGAGAGGAGCTTTATATGTCCCTCTCAAGAACACTAAGAAATAACTGATCTTACACAACACTTCCAAAAGGAAAATCCCTCCCCAACTCGTGTAACAACCCTGCTATCAAAGCCAAAAATAAGAGTGAAATTACAGATCAACTTCACTTATGAACACAGGTACCAAAACTCCTAAACAAAATATCCAGAAACAGTCCATCATGTATTAAAAAGGATAACACGTCATGATCAGGATGGTTTGTTCCAGAAGTGAAAAGTTACCCTAACATTTGAAAATCAACATGAAGTTGCCACATTAACAGAATAAGTGAGATAACCTTCTCAGCAGATTCGTAAAAGTAATAAAATTCAGTATTTGTGCATGGATTTTTTTTTTATTTTTATTTTTTTTGCACCAAGCTGAGTGGCTCGCAGGATCTTAGTTCCTGACCAGGGATCCTGCCCGCAATGGAGGCTAACCTCCCAACCACAGGACCACAGGGAATTCCCCCGTGCATGATGAGAAAGTGTGATTAAACACACACACACACACACACACACAAACTCTTAGCAAAACAGAAGAGTACTTCCTTAGTAACAGGGTATGTGGAAGCCTTCCTTTTGAAACAAGGAAAAAGAAGGTCGCTCCTGTCAGCCCTGTTACCTGGCACTGTTCTTGGGGTCCCAACCAGTGTAAGGAGAGTAAGGGCTGTAAAGGAAAACAAAAAACTCATTACATAGAAGAGACTGTCCAAATTGAAAATCCAACAGGATTTCCAGATAAGTTACCAGAATAAGTGAATTTAGAAAGAGGGGCTGGATTCAAAGCCAAGAATAAATTGCATTTTTGTACACTAGCAAGTAACAAAAGAAATAAAAGTGATATTTATAATAGCATCAAAAAAATCAAATACCCTATGGATACTAACAAAAGATGTGCAGATTTTCTGCATATACACACACACAAAAAATCAAGGGAACTGTTTCAACAATGTATTAAACATAAGGAGAGTCACCACGTTTGTTGGAAAAACAGTGCTATGAAGACGTCTGTTGTCCCCATATGGATCTATAGACTTAAAGCGATCATAGTCAACATCCCAGGGCTTTCAGGAGGTGAATTGTTAACTCTAAAATTTACTGTACATACAAATGATTTAAATGATCCAGACCCTCAAAGATGGTGCCAGGACCTGATTGTGGTAACCAAAATAGACAAACAGACCTCTAGGATCTAGTCCAGCTGGGTGGAAATCTGAAAACAATATAAAAAGAGACCCATAATGCTTCTAGATCTCGAAAACAACGAAAGAGAATATCTGATCATGACCCAGGAGCGGGGAGATTTTTCTAAAGCCGAAAGAGCATAATCCAGAAAGGAGAAGATAACTCTGCATAATCACAGTTGAGAACTTTTCATCTGACAGCACTGCTCAGGGAGTAAAGAGGGAAGCTACAAAAGTAGAAGGTATTTGCAGTCCCTGAATCTCACACCGGACTCATACCTAGAAAGCACCAAAGAACTCCTCTGAACTGATAAGAGAAAGACAATCCAGCCCAGAAACGGGCACAGGAGTTGAACAAGCACAAACGATCCAGAACTTCCCTGGTGGCGGAGTGGGGAAGAATCCGCCTGCCAACTCAGGAGACACGGGTTCCATCCCTGATCTGGGAAGATCCCACATGCCGCAGAGCACCCAGCCCCGTGCATTGCAACGACAGCCCACAAGCTGCAACTACCAAAGCCTGCGCCCCGCAGGCAGAGAAGCCCCTGCAGCACAGCGAGGAGGAGCCCCCGCTCGCCACAACTAGAGAAAACCCACTCAAGAGCAGCGAAGACCCAGAGCAGCCAAAAATATATAATGTTTAAAACGCGGTCATCATATCTGAAGAGATCATCAGATCATCATCATAGCTGATGAACGTCATAAAAAGCCCAGTATCAACCATTAGTCAGCAAAATGCAAATTAAAGCCACACTGAAGTATCACCATAGTTTTAATAACCATAAGTCCTAAAATGTAAAAGATTGACATAAAACAGGGACTGATGAGTTTGTGGAGCAACTGGGACCTCCAACAGGTGCTGGTGGGAACGCAAAATGATGGGACCACCTGGGGACGGCCGCCTCCACACTCAGCCTTCTCAGGATGGCCTTTCTCTACCACTCTCCAAGGTCAAACACCTCAAGGCCACCCCACCGCGACGCTAAGACGTGTATTTTAACATCCCCAAAATAGGACACGCCCCAGTGTCATCAGAGCTTTCATTCCAGAGTTGCCCCAGCCAGCTCTCCTTCAGGGCCCTTCAGTAACAACACTGACAAACGTCTGTCCAAACGGATGGCTTCTTCGACCCTGGAGGATCCCAAAACTGGAATGACTGGGTCAAAAGGCACACACATTTTTTCCAGTTGCTTTTTAATTGCACAACCCATGAATACACCCGCATTTTAAACCTCAGCCATGTGCTGCACAAGTGCCAGTCCCTCCCCAAACGCGGTCACTCTCCGCAGCTTGGAGCACATCCTTCCGGACTCCGGTCTTTGCACGTACACGCACATTAATACCTAGTACACATATCACTAACAGATACCATAGTCTGTTTCCTACAAAGAGGATAGCAATGCACATCTCCCCAGCAACAAATGAGAGGGTCAAGGTTTCACCAATGATACGTAAAAATCATCTGATGGTTTAAATAAGTTCTTCTCTAACACACAGAACTCAAAGCTACCAGTCTTTTCCTTGACAGTATTCCAGATTCCGGGAGGCCGCCCCTTCCACACTGCCTAACACCCTGAAATTATAAAAATACTCCCCTAAGCTTCATATAAGATTAGTACACCTTTATTTCATACTACTTAGCTCTGTAACCCATCTGGAATTTATCCAACAGGAGGAGAATCATTTTTTTTCCAGCCAGCTACCCAACTCTGCTTACTGTCCACCCTGACTCAACTAAAATAAAATGCCAGAAGTTAACGACCCACACACACTTGGAGCGCTTCCTGGCCTTCAGTTTCGCCATTCCAGTCCTGCGGCAAGGCCATGCTGCACTCTGCGTTCACTGTAGCTTTGTCCTAAGTTTCAAAATCTGGTGAAAATAGTTTTCAACCTCATTAAACTGAAAAAATTAGCAATTCTTGCACATTTTCCTTCCATATTAATTTTTTAAACATCTCTGTCAGTTTTACAAGCTTAGCTTTCTTGCTGGAATTTCATTAAGTCTGTTTAAGAAGGCTAGATATTTTATGATATTACGTCTTTCTATACAGATATTCTGTTCTTTGCTCTTTTTAGAGGCATTGGGTTTTTTTTTTTTTCCAAACACTAGCTGTCCCAGACTCCTTGTACGGCATCTTATAACACATGTACTTTCCTTATAAAAAAAATTGTTCTTTTTCCTGTTAAATTTATGCCTAAGTTTTACTGTTTTCTTTATCACAATTGAGTGGAATTTTACATTTTTTTCCACTTTTAACTGAATATTGCTACTGACGACTGTAGTCACTTTTCTGGGTCCTCTTATTCTAATTTTTCACGGACTCTTGCATATTCCAGCCAGAGCATTTTTTCTCTTCCGGTTTTCATACTACAAATTTCATTTTCTGCTGTTTGTCTCATTAGCTAGAACCTCACAACAGTGCTGAGCGAAGACTCTAGGAGACTCTAGGGGGCGCCCTTGGCTTAGTCCTGGCTTAACGGTCTTAACCACTAAAGTTGGTCCAGTTACCAGCTTCAGTGGCACCTGGGAGCAGAAATGAGAGCTGCGAGATCTCGGGCCCTACTTACGTAACGAGGATCTGCACTTAACAAGGATCCCAGGTGTTTCCTATAGGCTTTCGGGCTGGCAGCACACTGGTCTACATGATTTCTATTCCGATTTTACTTAAGAGAATTTAGTGACAGGAGTCGCTGTGGCCGTCCGGCATCTTGTGGACCCCTCAATCCCATTTCCTCCTCCTCTTTGGTGACGATCATGCATTTTAGGGTTTGAGAGCCTTAGTGTGGGCCAGCCCCCGGCCTGGACCACGAGGCCACCTCTCAAGCTCCACGCAGCGCCCTGCCTCTCTCCTTCTGCATCCACATCTCCCGGGCTCCAGGAGCATCCCAAGGGTCAAGACGGGATGTGCTCCTGCCTCAGCTCCCGGTCCTGGCGGGTGCCAGGGCGGTGGCCGGCACCCAGTGGGCGCTCAGAGAGCCCCTCGGAGCTGTCCACCTTCGTGACTCTGCCGAGGTCTCCTCCTCTTCTCCTGTGTGAGTGGACTTCCCCGCTCTCCTATCACCTTTGGCCAGGAAAGACCCGACAGAAATTCCCGCCCTGCTCCAGCCCACGTGCACGAGTCAGACACCACGGCAGCGTGGGGAGAGAACAGCATCCCGGAGGGACAGGAGGGGAAGCCCCAGAGCCCCTAAAGGGGCCAGGGCCAGCAATGCCCCCGAAGCAGCCACGAGACCCTCCTCCCGGTGTGTTGCTGTAACCGGACACCGTGGCCTGGGCTTTGGGGCGAGGGGTCAGCAGGAGAGAGAGAGGCCGCCTCCCGGGTGGAACAGGAGCAACCCAGGACAGGGGAGGCTGCTCCTCTCAGCTCCCACAGGGAGAGCGAGAGCCGGGCAGCTAGGCCCTGCAGGCATGGGCGGCCGGAGGTGACAACATCCTTGCCAGCAACTCTAAGGAGAGGAGGGCGCTGGTCCCTCAGGGTCAGGAGAAGGCCTGGGCGTGGGGGCACTGGCCCCCGTCCCCCAGCTGGAGCCACCGGGGCACTGGGGCTCCCTCAGGCCAGGATGCCGAGGCCTGGCCACAGGGATGCCGTGGACTGCAGAGCCCACCGTCTTCCGGCCCCCCGCCCGGGTCCTCTCTAGGTGACAGGTGGCCGCCGGCAGGAATTCAAGTCCACAGAAGGAGCCTGGATGAGGACCTGGAGTCCCCAGGGGAGCCAGCAGCCCTCAAGGCAGGTAGAGCGCGACCACCACGTAGATAACCCAGCTGGTGGAGACGAAGACCCCGAAGAGCAGGCTGAAGAGCACCAGCGAGCGGGCCTTGCGAGAGGCCTCCTGAGCCTGGGCCAGGTCCCCCCGGGCCAGGGCCGCGCGGGTCTGCAACGAGACCGGAGGAGCAGTGAGCAGACCCAGACCCCGTGCTCCCTCCCAGCGACACCCCGGAGCCCGCCCAGCCCCAGCGCACAGACTGGACAGCTGAGCCCGCGAGGCAGTCGGGGGCTGGTCGGGGGCTTGTCCAGGCTCACGTGGGAGCAGCAGTGATCGAGGCGGTGGCGGCCAGCTCCCGGGCACTGGCCGCAGGCCTGACCCACGTCTGCACTCTGGGCCCGGACCCTCACCACCCGCACAACCACCCTGAGGTCGACATCATCATTGGCCCCTCTTAAAGATGAGCAGACAGAGGCTCAGAGAGGTTAAGTGACCCACCCCAGGGCCTCGCAGCTGGTGGCGGAGCCAGAACTGACAAGCAGACAGCAGCCTTCAGAATCGCACCTCTGAGGGGCCCGGTCCTCACTCAGCCCCCCTGCCCCAGTGCCGTCTTGCTTACGACCGGGTAGCCTGACCTCCGGGGGACATCGGGGCTCTCATCGGGTCAGCCTTGAACAGAAGCCCCAGGGCCTTCCTACTATTAGGACAGCCTCGTGCCGAGTCCCCAGGGCCGAGCCAAGGTCAGGAATGGTGGGAGGGGAGGAAGAAGAAAGGGTGTAATCGAGATGGCAGGTGGGTGGACGGCGGATGGACAGACAGGCGGATGGCTGAGTGGACAGACAGGTGTGTTAGCAGACAAACGGGGTGGGTGGATGAATAGATGGAGACTAGACAGACGGTGGATGGAAAGGTGGGTAGCGGGTGAACAGAGAGACGGGTAGCCGGGAAGGACAGACAGAGGTGGGTGGGTGGAATAAAGGAGCAGATGGACAGATTAAACACAAGCCCCTGCTACTTCCCTAGTGGCTCCGTGGTATAGGATCCGCCTTCCAACGCGGGAGACATGGGTTCGACCCCGGATCTGGGAAGCTCCCGCATGCCATGGAGCAAGTAGGCCCGTGTGCCACAACTACTGGCCGGTGCTCTAGAGCCTGGGAACCACAACTAGTGAGCCCCGGCTGCACTACTGAAGACCGCGTGCCCTGGAGCCCGTGCTCCGTAACAAGAGAAGCGCCTGCACCACAACCAAGAGGAGCCCCTGCTCCCTGCAACTCGGGAAAGTCCAAGCGACAACAAAGACCCACCAGAGCCCAAATTACATATAATTATTTTTTTAAAAATCTAAGTTGAAACACAAGCCCCACGGGATGGGCAGTGCCCTGGACCTGAATCATTCACACCATCAGTGTGAACTGTTTCGGTGGAATCTTCTAGAGCAGATCTTGAGTGGTAAGGGACAGAGAGAGCAGAGGAGGCGGCCAGGACCCCAGACAACTGGGCACTGATCTCCCAATTCTGCCAGCCTTCTCTGGGGTCGGGGGGAACACTGGGGACCTGGGCACGACAGGCCTGGAGGCTGCACCAGGTACCCCCACACACACCCTCCTACCTCGTGGGAATAGACGATGGCGATGAGCCCGGTGAGCAGACAGCAGAAGAGGGTCACCAGCACAGACTCCATCATGTAGTCCTTGGGCAGGGGCCTGTGTTCCCCCTGGGCCGGGGCTGGCACGCCTGCCACGGGGCCGTTATACTGCAGGGGAAGAGGCCATGGCGTGGTGAGAGAGCGGGCCATAGCCTGCAGACGCCAGGATGAGGACGTGGTCAGCGACAGCCACCTCCCAGCCTCACCCAGCCAGGCTCCAGGCCGCCCGGGGAGCAAGGCCCCATTCCTGCCTGCTCAGCACCCCGACCTGTCACGCAGCCCCCTGGAACCCCTCGGGTTCTGCCCCTACAGACTGCTCAGTCCAGGCTGCAGCCACCAGGGTCTCCATGTCCTCCACCATTCCGCACCAAGGCGGGAAGAGGTGGGGGAGACCTCAAAGCTCTCCTCCACAGGCAGCCAGGGTTTTTCTAAAAATCTATTTCAACTCATCCCCTACCAAAGGCCCTGGGGTCCCTCACAATGGAACCCCCACCTCTTCCTATCTGCTCCTCAATAAGTTGGACCAACCACACTCACTCCCAGGATGCACCAGCCTTGGCCACCCTGCAAAGCGTGTGCTGGGCTCTCCTCCTTGCCTCTCCCTGAATACTCCTATTCATCCCGCAGAACCCAGCTCAAATGACCCCGGGCTCCTGCGAGGCTGCCCAGTCTCGTCCACTCCTTAGGCGGAGGAAGCCTCTTTCTGTTGCACCCCACAGGGCACAGTTGTGTCCTTTGTAAGGGTGGCTTGGGGGAGACGGGGGTCCCCGCAGGCTGACTCACCACCGGGAAGGTCGCGAAGAGCGGCTGCGCAGCAGGCGCGGGGAAGAGCGGTGCGGGCGGCGGGTACAGGGTGGGGGCGGCCGGCGCCGGCGGGAAGAGCACCGGCGGTGAAAAGGGCGGCGGGTAGAGCAGGTGCGCGGCCTTGGGGTCTGGCGGCGCGTAGGGTGGGGGCTCTCCCACGAAGCCAATGTTGGGGACCCCACCGGCCGCTGCCTTGGGCATTTGCAGGGCCTCGCCCGCGGCCACGGCCTGGGCCTGGGCTGGGGGCGCCGCGGAGGCCTCGGCCAGGGGCTCGCCCGGAGGTCCCTCTGGCGCCGCAGCGTCCCCTCCGTCCGCGGCAGCCGCTTCCTCGCTGGGCGCTCGGTCCTCCTCCAGGAGCTGCGGGCGGCGCGGGAGCTGTGGGAGTCCGGGGTGCGCAGGCTCCTCGGGGACCGCAGGGCCACCGCCCCCTTTCGCGTCCGCTCCTAGGAAGAAACGGCAGAGGCAGTGAGCCTCCAAAAGGCTGCCGGGCCAGGAGGGAGTCCTCCTCACAGACCCCAGAACATAGCCCCTCCGAGGAGAGAGTCCCAGTGACCGTGCCGACCCTGACCCGCCCTGAGCCCCGCACTCAGACCTCCCCAAGCCTGCACCCTTGAAGCTCTATCCAAAGTGCAACAAGGGGACGAGAAAACCAGGGCTCAGAGAGAGAACGTGCCTTCCTGGCGGCCACACAGCCAGTACTGATGGCCAGCAGGATGGAAGGCAGGCCGTGCCCCACTGATCGCACCTGCCGGGACGTGGTCCTGCTCCCAGGGCCCTGATGCCCCAGCAGATGGAACCAAGGCAGAAGCTTCAGCGCAGGGCAGCCCCCTCATAGGCTGAGACACTGTCCAATGGGAGCTGGTCTGCGAGAATGGGCTGAGCCAATCAGATTCTCCGCTCTGGAGTCACTGGACCCTGGCTACCAGAGGACCAGGGAGAGCCAGGAGGTCATTAAGGGCCAAGAGCCTACTGAGGCGGAGAAGGAACAGAGACGTGAAGGGCGGGGGGTGGGGGGGGGGGGGAGACGGAGCAGCCAGGGAGCAGTGGGTGGAGAGAAGCCCACCCAGCAGCCCGAAGGGGGCTCTCAGCTGCCTTCCAGGCCTGGCCCTGACCTCCAGCATCCACTCAATAAACTGTGGGCACCCCAGCCGGTCCCAACAAGTCCTGAAGGTCCCCCCCTACACCCCCTGAGAGTGTCCTGACCAGCTGAGCCCCTCCAGGCCTCCGGTCCTGGAGGAACAGGCTGAAAGGGGGCTGGGGTAGGACCCCCCCCACCTCTGGTCCGGACCTGGGTGGGCATCCCAGGGTGTGACTTTGAAGTTCATTTCCTGAATGTCTTTAGGGGTTATAGAAGGCAGAGAGAAAAAGAAAACCGACAAAACTGCACAGCGCTGCTGAGGGTGGGGGAGCCTTGCTGAAATCCCCCTTCCACCCCTAGCCTTGCCCCCATCCCTCCCACTCCCACGGCCCATACAGCAGGTGGGTGAAATCAGAGCTCAGGTTTCCCTAGGGCAGGGATCCCAACGACAGGAGTACTGAGCCCCTGAGAGCTCCCACCCAGCTCCTCCCAGCAGCCAGGGTCTCACTCCTGGCTTCTCCTGAGACCCACGCAGGTGCTCCTGCTTCCACACCACGTGGCCCCCTGGGCCGCGCCTCCTGTCTCTCTAGCCCCTTCAGGCTGGACTTGGCCACGTGACTTGCTTTGCCCAACGGAACTTTAATAAACATCTTGCAAACACTGGCTTTAAAAACCTGCATCTTTCAACATTACCAGGGGCTGGGAGGGGTGAGAAGTTTGGGTATCAGTGTGGACAGTTCCGTCTGGGGGGATGAAAGCGTTCTGGAGGGAAGTGATAGTGACCCTGCATAATAGCTTGAATGCCCGGACCGCCCCTGAACTGGACACTTACAAATGGCTCCGACGGTAAATCTTACCCATTTTACCAGTTTTGAAAAGCCTCTCTCTCCTGCTGATCTAAAAATGCTAGCCAAAATACAAAAGGTGGCCCTGAAAAGTGGACAAAAGTAGGCAGACTACAGAGTGCAGTCAAAACAAAGGAGTGACTATAAACGNCCGCCCCTGAACTGGACACTTACAAATGGCTCCGACGGTAAATCTTACCCATTTTACCAGTTTTGAAAAGCCTCTCTCTCCTGCTGATCTAAAAATGCTAGCCAAAATACAAAAGGTGGCCCTGAAAAGTGGACAAAAGTAGGCAGACTACAGAGTGCAGTCAAAACAAAGGAGTGACTATAAACGGGGTGAACTGCCTGTTTCCCCTCTCATTTCCTTCGAAGCTCAAAGCTCCAGCTTGAGGGACTCTCAAGAGTCTTCTCCAACACCACAGTTCAAAAGCATCGATTCTTCGGTGCTCAGCCTTCT
>SJYA01008388.1:0-15667 GCA_006410615.1 Neotragus moschatus
CAGTCTCAAATTCTTAGTGATGGAGGCTTTTGGCTCTTTAAAATAAATGTTTTGGGACTTTAGTAGTCCAGTGGTTACAAATCCACCTGCCAGTGCAGAGGACATGGATTTGACCCCTGGTCCAGGAAGGTTCCTCATGCCACGGAGCAACTAAGCCTGTGCGCCACAACTCCTGAACCTGTGCTCTAGAGCCTGGGAACTGCAACTACTGAAGCCTGTGAGCCTAGAGCCTGTTTTCTGCAACAAGAGAAGCCACCGCATTGAGAAGCCCAAACACCGCAACGGTGAGAGTAGCCTTGGCTCACTGCAACTAGAGAAAGCCTGCATGCAGGAAATGAAGGCTCAGTGCAACCAAAAATAAATACGATTTTTAACAACAAAACAAACACTTTGTCCTTCACCTACCCATGCATCTGCTTACTCAGCCAATATACGCAGCTCGTCCTAGGCAGAAGCAGGCATGCAAGGTGAAGCTGGGGTGCTTCCCCTTGAGGTGCTTTCGGTCTCATTGGGAGGCAGCTGTACGAGCAGCCACAGAAGACCTTGCAGTGACAGAGATGAATAGGGTGAGAGTGAGACTGTCAGCCTGGCAGGAAGGGCGTGTGACTGTTGAAAAGTCGTCCTTCTGAGCCTCAGTTTCCTCCCCTGTAAAATAGAGCAGTGAAGCCCTGCCTCCTTGAGTTGTAGTGAGCCTGGGAGGGCCCCAGGAGAGCATTGTCGGGAGGCCTGTGGAGGGAGTCAGGGGAGGGGAGGAGGCATTCAGAAGGGAACCTGCGGGCCTGAGAGGTGGGGCTGGTTGAGGATTTGGGGCTGGAGAACAGGGGATGATGAGAATAGCAATGAGGGGTTGGCGATGCGGAGGCCCCATCATGGAGGCCTTGACTGCCTGCCACACAATGGAGTTTAAACTTTATCCTTTGGGCACAGAGGCCAATGAGGTGCTCCGTGAAGGGGTGTTGAGACAGACTGGGACGTGGGACCCTTGCTGCAGGGCTTCCATCTGGACATAGATCTCTTAGAGCAACCAAATGCAAAGAAACTCTAAGGGACTAAAAATAACTATATCCATGTGCAGTTGGGACAGATTATGGACAACAAGAAACAAAAAGACCAAAAACCCCAAGTGTCGCTTCTGAAGAGCTGGGAGCAAAAGCAGGGGTCTGGAGCAAAAGCAGTATAGAGCGCGTGTTCCCTACACTCAACACCACCAAAGGCGGTGGGCAAACCACGAAAGCCACCCCTCTGGGCCCACCCTCACCTCTTACAAGGAACCAACTCACTCCAAGAGAGCAAAGGAACCGGTTACTTGTTCTTGCTCCCTCTTGCTGCAGTTGGGCCCCAATAAGGCCTTCCTGAATTTGTCAGGCCTCTTATCAATTCCTATTGACTAAGGAGGCCAAAAACCCTGGTCTGCTACAGAATGACATGGCCAGATCTGTGTCTTTTACACTGACTCAAGAGATTCCTGCAGCTGTAAGAAGCCTGGTCAAAATCTGACATCATACAGCACTTGGAAGATAGCCTGTGGAGGCGAAGCAAGAACAGAAAAGGGAAGCTGGTTTTCCAGTGAGAGGAGACAGGCTGAGGCATGAAGGCAGCCACAGCCTCTCCCAGCCAAGTGCAGGGACCATCTACAAGACTCAGGCCTGGCCCTGACGTCACAGAGAGTTCTCCAGCCCTCCAGCTGTGGGACCGCCCTGAGGAACTCCTGCAGGCTGAGCCCAGGAGCTCAGTCCCTGAACCCCCGCAGCACTTGAAGTGGAAAGTCACAATGAAAAGACAGGGTGCCACACCACAGAGAACCAAGTTGGAATCCTGTTTCTTCCACCTCCAATTTAGGTGATTTTAGGAAAGTTAGTTTATTTTGCCCTGGACTAGTTTCCTCATTGTCAAATTCAATAGGGAGATAAGTGTGAATGAGGTAATATGTTTAAAGTCTGTTGTAAGCCCCCAGTAAGGAGTCACTCTTAATGTGATCTCATAGGCTTCCTGTCATGATGAGGAGGCTGAGGTCAGAGAGGTTAAGGTTAAGGGACTGTGTAGCCCAAGGCTACACAGCTGGCAAAACCAGGAACCCAGCAGTGGTCTGACTCTCTGTACCTGGTGTTCCTACCAGGAGCTCCTGCTGCTCCGGGCTCGGTTCCACAAGAGGAAGCCTGGCCGGCTGTACCCACCCTGAAACCGCGTGTACCTAGTAACCTCGTCCCAGGGGCCACAGCGCGCAGGAATGAGTCACCGAAACCCACTCCCGCAAGGAGACCCCTCTCCCCAGCCCGCTTGCGGCCCAGACCTGGTTGCCAAGCAACAAGACACAACACACATAAACACACTGCGATCCCTGGCTGTAACCGTGAGGCTGTCTCTGGCGCTGCTGTCTTTCCCTTGCCCCTCCCCGCCAGCCGGGGCCCTGGAGCAGAAGATTTGACCCTCGGGCTAAGGGCTTCCAGACTGGGGTGAATGTGTATTCCCTGTGTGGATGTGGGGCTCTGCCCTAGCGAGGAATGGGACGACGCTGCACGGGGCAGGGTGCAGGGAGGGGCAGCTGAAGGCGTGGGCGGCGGCAGGCGCCGTGAACTTTCACCATTTCGGCCTGCTGAGGTGGTGCCCAGGCAGGACTTCCTGAGTCTGAACTGGAGGACAGCAGGGTGGCTCCGCAATGAGAGTGCGTGCCCATTTCCCAGGCATGAGGAGCTTCTGATGCCCCGAGGGCGGCTACACCGTCATGTGTGGGGCTCCGAAACTCCGCAGTCCCTCCTTGAGAATCTGCCACCCTGCGCTCTCCTTACTCCACTTTACTCAGTTCAGTTGCAGACGTCTTGAGAGGGTGGCTCCCCTGGGTAGCCTCTTGCCTACACCTTTGCCTGCGTGGTCAAAGACTGTGTGCCTGGTTAGCAGCTATTCTTTCAAATCTGCTGTCCTACTCAGGCACTGAACTCGGGGCTGCGTATATATCATTCTATTAACCCTCACAGTGACATTGTAAAGTAGGTATTTAAAAGTCAGTTCTATTAGGCTTAATTTACAACAAAATCCAGCAATTTTCTGAATATAATTTGATGAATTTTGACAAAAGTACAGAAGCTTTTCACCATATGTCACAATGTTCGTGACATTTTAAATAGAATATTCCCATTATCCTTCTGCAGACAAGTCTCCACTTTTGGCTCCTGGCAGCCACTGATCACTATAGCTTTATCTTTTCTAGAATTTCATGTAAACGGAATCATGCACTGTAGTCTTTCGTCTAGTTTCTTTAACTTAGCACAGTGCTTTTGAAAGTCATTCAAGTGAGCCCTGGTTTCTTCCTTCCTTTGCTAACCAGTTGATGAATATTTGGGTTGTTTCCGGTTTGGGGCTTTCATAAACAAAGCAGCTGTGAACATACATGTGCAAGTCTCCGTGCGGATCTATGTTTTCATTTCTCGTGAGGAAATACTAAGAATGTAATTGCTGATTCATTCAATAGGTATTATTATTATCATCTCCTTCATGCAGATGAAAGATTGAAGCTCAGAGAGGTTAAGCAGCCTGCCTGAGCTCACAGTTTGGCAGAAATTCAAAGTCAAGTCTGACCCGTATGCCAAGTGGCCGTCCATAGGAAACAGGTATTTATTGAGTTGAAAGTACTTCCTTGCTCAGTAATCAGTGTAGCAATGTGTACGTGGCCTGAATTCATCTGCACTCAAGTGCACAGCTTGACACTGAGCACAAGTTGCTGAGCACAGCATGGGCACAGGGACAAAGGTCGCCCCTCGTGGCCACTTCCGTGGTGACTTCTGGAAGCCTAAATGGCAGAGCTGCAGGGTATTGTTTTGCGTGCTAAAGATAGTGTTTGCCAGGTTTCTCCATCATAAAGTTTCTGTTTCCCCTTTGTAATTAATAATTTGAGAAGAGAGGCTTTGAAAGTAAATATTCTATTTCTCATCACGCTTTCACCCACCTGTTTGAATATGCAACATGAATTACCTAACTCCACCATTCCTTTTACTTATTAGTTGAATTCTTCTGCTGTGGAGGTTTTCCCTTCTTCTTCCTTTATGTGTCAGTATGACTCATGGGTTATTTTATAATATGGGATAGAATTCACTGTTTTAGCGTTCAACGTGTCCCATATTTGGCCAGCAGCAGTTCCTTTACGCTGACTCCTGAGGCTGTTTAACATGCCTTTATGGTCTTCTGAGCACTTCCTTACTCTCTGAGGTAAGATGGTCCAGGGCCTCGCACATCTGCACCAGTCCTGGTCCTGTCCATGGAGAACGGCATTCAGAAACCCTACCAGGGCACTGAATATACTCATCATCACTGGGATGTCTGACTCATAGGCCCCCTTAGGGTACCGGATCTTATGGCAGTAGAGTTAGGTGAAAGGCAGGGCACGGAGACTGGACTGGCAAGTGAACACTCAGCAAATTCAGGCATCGGCCTGCACAGGAATTTATAGTAAAAGCCTGGCTCAGTGGCCGTGGGAACCCAAGCCAGACCAATCACAGTACGGTTTCTCTGCTCAAAAATGTCTCTATAACTTTATAAGCCTCTGGGGGTAACATCTTTCAGCGTTTCCTGCTTTGGTGTGGGGCAGAGGACATGGGAGCCTGGCTCTCAGGGATGGTGGAAAAGGGTTAGGGAGAGTGGGGGAAGGATGGTCTCAGGGGCTCCAGATAGTCGGCTGTGTCTCCCATGGTGTAGAAAGCAGCACAGATTTCTCCTGGCACAGACCCGGTTCTGTGCTGTCAGCTGACTGGCCAGTTGGCTCATCAAGGCCTGAGCATTGGTGTGAACTCCAGGAATGAGAGGTGGTGACTCACAACGTGAGGCCGTAATTACAACTTCCGGTTGTGTTGGGTGCCCTCCATTCTGAAGGGCCGGCTGGCTCCATAGTCTACAGCGAGGGGCAGTGCTGGGCTTCTTTCGGGCAGCAGGTGGGGACAAGTGCTGTTTCCCGGTGGCTCTTACATGCCTTACCCCACTGTGTCCACCACAACCCTGGGCCAGGATGCCTTCCCGTCTTCAGATGAGGATGCTGAGTGAAGCGGCCGAGAAAGCAGACACCAGTGTCTGCCAACTCCAATGTTCTGTATGGTTCAGGCTGGCCCGAGCTACCGGGCCTGGCCATGGCAGAATGACTACCATTTGAGGGCACAGGGAGCCCCACTCTCTGAGACTTGTCTGAGCAGTCTGGAGGGCCTGAAGGCTCAGTGGGACTCTGAACCCTGCCCTGCTCAGCTTCAGCCAGGCTGGTCTATAGTACAGACCCAGTTGAAGGAAGGACACCAACCCTTATGACTGGCCTTGCAGAAACCACTTGTGGAAGGAGCTATGTCACACTGGGTTGAGGCCTGTGATGAACCTTAAGGAGGGATATGCCTAACTCTTCACTCACCTCTGCTAGTGTCAACCCACTTGATGGTGTACCATGGGGGCTTAGGGTCCTGCAAAACAGATCTGATGGGGCTGGGAAGGCTTGGACAGAAGGACCATCGTTTCAGGAGTGGCGAGGCTGAACCTGGAGAGCAGAGCCCTGGTGCTGGGAGGGGCACAGGGCATTCGGCAGATGGAGGGAGCTGGATCAAGGAGCCAAGTGAGACATCAGGAGCAGAGAGGGCTGGACAGGCAGACTCCAGTTCAAGGCTGCTCCATTAGATATCCCAGGGGCCTGGTGCAACCCAACCTTTCTCTGACAGTTTTTCCTGATAGGTAAGTGAGGTATTAATTCTGCCCCCTACTTCATAGGATGTTTGTGAAAAATAACTAAAATTTGATAAAGGAGAGTGAGGTAGAGGTAGAGAGAGGAGGAAAAAGTGGAACGGAAAAGAAATAAGAAGCCAGTGTAAATAAAAACAGGAGGAAGGGAAGAAGCAGCCAATCCTTGTTTTGTTGACAAGTCAGAGGGGAGGAGCCCACGGGCAGTGGTTCCGTTGGGGGCTGCTGCAGCGGGGGAGGCCACCGGGAGGCCCCAAACAAATAGCCACCTTCTTAAAGAACGATTATTATTGTTCACAATTTGATGTTGTTTTTTTAAAAAAACATTTATTTGACTGTGCTGGGTCCCAGCATCTTCAGTCTTCGTCGCGGCATGCGAACTCCTGGTTGCAGCATGCAGGATCTAGTCCCCTGCCTTGGAAGCACAAACTCTTAGCCACTGGACCACACCAGGGAAGACCACACAACTTGATGTTTTAAAAGCGTACCTTGGGGGACTTCCCTGGCGGTCCTGTGGTTAACCATCCGCCTTCCAATACAGCGTTCAGTTCAGTTCAGTCGCTCAGTCGTGCCTGACTCTTTGCGACCCCATGGACTGCAGCAGGCCAGGCTTCCCCGTCCATCACCAACTCCCGGAGCTTGCTCAAACTCCTGTCCATCGAGTTGGTAATGTCACCCAACCATCTCATCCTCTGTTGTACTCTTCTCCTCCTCAGTGTACTCAGGTTCAATCCCTGGATGGCGACTTAAGACCCCACATGCCTTGAGGCAGCTAAGCCCACGAGCTGCGACTAGAGAAGCCAGAGTGCACAGCTGCTGCAACTAAGACCCAACACAGCCAAAAATAAACAAAGAAAAATACAGTAAAGAAAAAAACGCCTGTCTTAAGATGGTCCTGGAGGTCCTGTGGTTAAGACTCTGAGCTCCTAATGCAGGGGGCTTGGGTTTGATCCCTGGTCAGGGAACTAGATCCCACATGCCACAAGGTACAGCCAAAAAAAAAGCTTATCTTTTAACTAGATAGTGTTACAATGCACCAACTCATATAAAACATATGATTTAAGTACCTCTGGGTTCTTTTCCAAGACAGGATATTCTCCTCCAATGGTAATCCATAATATTCTTTTGACCTTGTAAACAAAACTCGATCGTGCTGTGCAAGGGCTAACGGAATATAAAAGGGACAGTCGTTATCTGTATGAGCTTCACCTCTCAGATCTAGCTGAGCATTGGGATCTCCTGTGGCTGCTCTCACTGCTCAGACACTAAGCACACACACACACAAAAAAAAATCTCCAATGTGTCCCATGGCAGCCAAGAAGCTGTCACCGGCTCTACATATATCCATTTTATGAACATTTTTCATTAAAAAGGTTAAAGGTAAAACTTTAAGTATATATGCCAGCTGTTCAAATTTGCTTGCAAGTATAAGAGAAGATAAAGTCAAACTACTTCTGCTGTGTAAGTGAAAAAAGTAGGACATAAAATTACATGTGCAATTACTTAAAAACTATCTAAAAATGCATCTAAAAGTAAAAAAGCACCCCTACAACAAAGCTCCATACATGGAGAAAAGATGGGATGGAAACAGAGCTACAGAACAAATTAGAGGGTTTTTCCCCTTGTGTTTTCCACATTTTCTATTAATATGTATAACAGGAAATATATAACAATTTTAAAGAAATGTACGTATTAGCAATAGATAAATGAAAGGATTGGAGATGATCAGGATTACAGAGAATTCAAGATAATCCCTCTGTTGGAAATCCTTCATGTGGCCTTTCACCAAACTCAGAAAACGTCGAGGGCTATTCTAAACTGCAGAAATCCCAGAAATGAGTTTTCTTTGATCGTGGAAGCACTGTGCACTTTTTATCAGAAGATTTACCTTGTTAATGTTTTGCTTTTTAAAACAGCAAAGTTGAGTTGCAACCACAGCTGCCCTGAGGATGACAAGGATAGCAGATTTCCCACAGATCATTTACACAGTATAAGATAAGCTTAAGGGGCCCTGCTCTGGCTCTCCACATCCTGACTCTCCAAGCACTTCTCAGGTACACCCCATTGGCTACTACACAACAGCCATCCATTCCTCCACTCCCCTGCAACCTAACCCAGGTTTCTGTCTAGACATGGCCTGGCAGTGTTCCCAGTCCCAGGGCAGGCCTCCTGTGGGCTGAACCCATTGTGGTAAAGCTAAGTCCTTTGCGGGCACAGACACAAGGCCCAGCTCCTACCAATGAGATGCTTTTAGGAGTAGGTTCATCTACTGGTGACAAGTATTTACTCTTCTCTCTTGTGAAAGTATAGAGCCCTGGGAAGAGGGCTCTCCTTCCAGCTCCACCATTCCTGTTTCTCACTCTCCAAGAAGGTCAGGAGGTATTCCAGGATGGAGGAAGGGATGAAGACTGAGGGGCAAAAGCAGTGGTCTGTTGAGGAAAGGTCTCTGAAAGCAGGAACTTGGACTAGACACTTTCATTGATTTCCTTTTAGACAGTACTTAGTCACCCAGCTATGATGAGTTGCGAGATGATTGGGAAATTGACTCTTTACTATGGGGCGGGGATGCTATGTACTCAGGTAAAATCTGAGGACTTTGGAAAGAAGAGAATGAACTTGGGGCCACCATTAGAAGATCTTGCTGCAAAAACAAAAGAGGCAGCCTTCTCAGGAGAGCTGATGTGAGGATATCCTCAAAAGAGAATCCCAAATACACTCAGCATCAGATCTTTGTTTCTAATGTCATTCCCCAATAAAAGGAAACAGGGCTCCTTGGGGAAATGGCTGACTTTAGGACTGGGGCAGGAAACAGTCAAGATGAATTGGCTCTGGTAAGGCCAGAAAGCAGGGGAGTGCTCTAAAAGTAAAAACAAAACAAAATAAACACACTCAACATTCCAAAACAGACCAACACAAGAAAACACCCCACAATGACGGGGATATGTCAAAGGGCGATGAAAGCCAATGGAAAGAGTTCCTAATGCCCAAACTTGGAGTAACTTGAACAAAATAAATAATGCAGTATTGGATTATCAGTTCAGTTCAGTCGCTTAGTCGTGTCCAACTCTTTGTGACCCCACGGACCGTAGCACGCCAGGCCTCCCTGAACGTCACCAACTCCTGGAATTTATTCAAACTCATGTCCATTGAGTCAGTGATGCCATCCAACCATCTCGTCCTCTATCATCCCCTTCTCCTCCCACCTTCAATCTTTCCCAGCATTAGGGTCTTTTCCAATGAGTCAGTTCTTTGCATCAGGAGGCAAAAGTATTGGAGCTTCAGCTTCAGCACCAGTCCTTCCAATAAATATTCAGGACTGATCTTTGGGATGGACTGGTTGGATCTCCTTGCAGTTCAAGGGACTCTCAAGAGTCTTCTCCAACACCACAGTTCAAAAGCATCAATTCTTCTCCATTCAGCTTTCTTTACAGTCCATCTCTCAAAACCATAGCTTTGACTAGATGGACCTTTGTCAGCAAAGTAATGTGTCTGCTTGTTAATATGCTGTCTAGGTTGGTCATAGCTTTTCTTCCAAGGAGCAAGCATCTTTTAGTTTCATGGCTGCAGTCACCATCTTCAGTGATATTGGAGCCCCAGGAAATAAAGTCTGTCAGTGTTTCCATTGTTTCCCCATCTATTTGCCATGAAGTGATGGGACTGGATGCCATGATCTTCGTTTTCTGAATGTTGAGTTTTAAGCCCACTTTTTCACTCTCCTCTTTTACTTTCAACAAGAGGTTCTTCAAACCAGAGATAACATAAAACCCATGAGTCCATAGTAACATAAATAAGCGATTCCATAAGTAAGTAACTGAGGGAGAAGGGACACATCTCCCATGCAGAAGAATTCCATGGAATTCATGTTGATACTTTGTACTCCAGGGAATGGAGCCTAACTCTCCACTTTCCAGGTGTGAGAAGGGTGATTTCTTTGCAGACAGTACTGCATGGAAAGAAGGCGGAGAAACCTGACAAATAAAACCACAAACAGGCAATCAAGGTCAAGCTCAACAGCCATAAACCATGTGGTCAGGAATGTCCTTGATAAGTCTGTGGTGAAAATGACATGTTGCCTCAGTGATCTGCATACCCCAAACCCACAACCCTGGTCTCATCGCCAGAAAAACAGCAGACACACTACAGCGAAGGGATATTCCTCAAAGCACCTGACAAATGCTCCTCAGAACTGTCAAAGTCATCAAAAACAAAGGAAGTCACGGCCAAGGGGAGCCTGAGGAGGCATGATGACCAAATGTAATGTGGTATCCTGGATGGGATTCTGAAACAAGAAAAGGACATTAGGTAAAAAGTAAGGAAATCTGAGTCAAGTATGGACTTCCGTTAATGATATTGTATCAATATTGGTTCCCCGATTGTGACAAATTACCATTTTAATGTAAGATATGAATTAAAGAAGAAACTGGGTGTGGGGTATATAGGAACTCTCTGTACTATCTTCTCAACTTCTCTGTAAATCTAAGACTATTCTAAAATTAAAAGTTTACTATTCGAGTGAGAAGACATTCTCCCCTTTCCTGAATGGGAGGTCATAATGTCTGAAGCTGAGGCAGTCATACTCTGACTGCAGACATGACAAGTCACAGCCCTAGCCAATTTTGGGCCCAGTTACTGCATTTTTATGTGAGAAAATAAACTTTACTGTTTAACCTGTTTTGTTCCTTGCAGCTGAAAGAAATATTCCAAGCTCACGAATTTGTAATCATATATCCCCAAATAAGCCAGGATGCTAGAGATTTACGGTCTAAGCAAGTATCTCAATGATGTAAAAAGAGACTGGAGAAAAAGAAGAGAAGAGGCTTTTATTAATATACACGTGTGGTGGAAAATGGTAGATGAAGTCCCAGTTAGGGTAGGGAGAGAAAAAGTGAGCAGAGGTATGAAGAAAAATCCATCTCCATCTTGAGATTATTTTGTAAACAGGTATTTATTGAGTGATTACTATATGGTCAGGCTAGGAACCATGGAAAATAATATAAAACTTTAAGATTTAAATCCTGCCGAAGTATATTAAGATTCTTTATTTTTCTGTGGTATATCAGGCTCAGATGTTAGAACCAAAAGCCATCTTAAAGACCGGTTTTCTGCACACATAAGCTTAAAAGTACTCTATTTTTTAAACACGTGGCAGCAAAGTGCTTTTCTATTAGGCTTCGTATTTTTTAGGTCCTCCAGCATTTAGCCTTTCTTTGTGGTGGCTGCCTAATTCTCTGCAGAGCAAATGAATCATTATTTATCCGCTCAGTTGGAGTCATTTAGGTTTCCAGGCTTCACCATTACAAAAACTTGCCAATGAACATCTCTGTTCTTGCTCCTTTGACAACACCGCTAGTGTGCCTGTAATAAAAATTTCACAAAGGGGATCTAGATATTTTATTACATAACACCCTTTCCCTCAGTCCCTGCCCCACAGGTGCTCCCCTGCTCTTCAGGGCCGCAAGTTGGGTAGCTGCTTACCTCCGGGTGGGCACCACTCTTATTTCAACTGTTTACGTGGATATGAGGTCTGGAAAAGGCAAAGCAGGTGGGATCCATAACCTACCAAGAAAGCACGCAGATGCTATGCTAAAGAGGGAGAAGAAATGGTGCAGGAAGTTGTAAGGAGTATTTGAGGAAACAGATGGGGCAGGACAGATACTCTCTGGATCATAGTGGTTTGGGCTAAAGACAATGCAGAATGCAGGTCAGTCACATGACAGAGGCCTCCAAAGCTAACGCGATGAATTTGTACTTGATACTGAGGGGCAACAAGGAATGAAGAAAAGACTCAGTGAAAGCGATTGGGTTTTAGACTCTGTCACAAGCCCTGGGGGTGAAGTGTCAACTCATCTTCCTGCGCCGAGATTTCCACATTTGTGAACAATTAAAAAGTAATACTTGCTGGGCCTTCCTCGAATACATACAAGAAGTAAACAGTGAACTGTAAAACTTAGAAGGCCGATCTCCAGGGTAGTGGTTTACGGTCAGGTGACAAGTCGACAAAAATTTCTTAAGTCTTTTAGGAAAAAATGCTGAAACCAAATCCAAAAACGAAATCTTTTCGCCTGCAAACGACTTGCTATGGACTCGAAGTGGGTCGCAGCCTCTTCTTGCTCTGCTGCTCTCGCTCTGCCAGAAGCCCATGCGGGAGACCATTTTCGAGGTATGTTTTGGCTTCTCGGCGCTAAGGACTCCCGTAGACGCGAGGGAACTGAGGTGCATGTGCGTGCATGAGAGCACAGGCCCGGAATCTCCGCACTACTGAACCGGCTAGTGCAATCGGGCGTGCGTGGGCGCAGCCAGCCACTGCGCAGGCGCGGACACGCCCCCTCAGCTTCCGCGCAGCGCTCTGGGCGAGCGCGCGCCCCCGGCGGGTTCCGCTCCCGACAGGAGAAGGGCTGCGTGCGCACGAGAGAGCCGGCCGTGACGTGCGCCGCGCTACGCCCGACGTCACGGGTCCGTGTGTAGTGGCGGCCGGCTGCCCTCAGCAGCGGCTCCCGACGAGGGTGGTGCGGTTGCTGGGTGCGGTGTTCGGGGGTCCTGCGGCCCGCAGCGGCAGCGGCGGCGGCGACGACGACTACCGGGAGACCCGGCGCTCCCAGCCCCGGAGTCGTCGCTCCCGCCCCTCCTCCGGCCTCGGCGGCACCCGGCCCGCGGCTTCCTCCTTTTCTGCTCAGCTTTCCGTGGGCCTTGGGGCCGCGGCGGCAAGAAGGAACGAAGGGCGCCGAGAGGCCCCGGCCGGCCGCCACGGTCCACGCGCCTGCCGCAGGCTCCATGTGAAGGAGGGCCGGGCCTGGCCCCGGCCCGCGCCCGACTCCTCGTGCGCCCCTCCGGTCCCCGGGGGCCCGCAGCCTCCCTCAACCGGGGGGCGCGGTGACAGGCCGCGCGGGGGCGGAGGGGTGGGTCTGCGACTCCCTACGTCCCCGCGGAGCGGCGGGTAAGTGTGTGCGTGCGTGTGTGTGTGTCTGTGTGTGTGTGTGTCTGTCTGTGTGAGCGCGCGCGCGCGCCCGCACAAATGTGTGGCCTTGGGGGTGGGGGAGCGGGGAGGGGGCTGGACGTGAGAAGGGGGCCGTTACCAGCCTGGGCGCAGCCCCTGGGGCGGAGATTTTGCTAGGTTGTTGCCTCGCTTAGGGTGGGCGGACCTTGGGTCCCTTGCATCCTGTCCTGAAGTCCAGGTCCGAGGGAAGTAGACCGCTGGGCGGTGGAGCTGTCAAGACGCGTACTCCGCCCGGCCTTTGGAAGGAAGATTGCGCCTGGTCCTTGGGAGAGGCAGAAATGTTACATGCAGGAAGCGAGAAAGTGCTTGTCTGTGCCCCGCTGTATCGTCCCGCACAAGTGGTTGGGGTTGATGCCCTTTACTCTTTATGGACCGTTTAGCGAGCACTTGTTAACGCCCCCAATACTTACCGTGCCTTGTTTCACCTCACCTTCGAAACCCAGTGCGGTGATTCTGTCTCTCCATTTTACGGTTGAAAACATCGAGGCTCAGATTGAGGAACTTGCCCAAGGTCACGCAGTTTGGTAATCTGGCAAAGCCTTGGTTCGAATATGATGTCTTTTCTGTAGAAGTGTATTTCTCTAGTTCAGATCTTGCGAAAATAAATATGTGAGGAAAATGAGAAAACCTGAAAAGTTTTTTCTTGGGGGTAAAATCTAAATATTTAAAAAAGTAGATAGAGTTTATATGCCCCTATTGTACGTTGTTCAGTGTGTTTTGCTGCAGCCTAGCCAAATGATTTTCTTATTTCTCCCCAAAAATTACTTTTAAAAGATGACTCTAGGCACCTTTACCTTTTTCTTTTTTTTGCGGTGGAACTGACCGAATAGAAAATATTTCCCCTCTTATCAAAAAGAAGAAATAGATTTAGTTAAACTCCGTATTTCTTGAAAAGTTACAATTTGTGCAGTTTATTCTTGATGCATACAGGGATGCCCACAGTTGGATTATTTGCTTGAGATTTCCTTATTGCAAAATTTGTTTCTGGATGTGGCAGTGACAACATGCTTAGTAATTTGTGCATTAACTTGTGCAATATCTCTCAGTGGAGTGCCAGAATTTAATGTGTAGAGTGTTGTAAAAAGTTATCTTTTAATGATGTGATTGTTTTCTTTCGTATATATGTAGCAAACTAATGAGTATTTATAAACTAACTGAAATTCTCATTTTAGCATTGACCTGTAGGCTGTTTCTTTGATTACGATTAAAGTTAGAGAGCCTTTACATTTCTCTTTGCAGAAGAAAGTGTTGGTAAAATTCTCTTGAGTAACTTAAGTTTCATGCATAGTTGTAAATGTTTAAGAAATCTATTGATGACCCAAATTGTAGTATTTTATAATTTCTTTTAATGTATTATCAGGTTTAAGAAAATTTGTAGTTGAATGTCTTTGTAATGTCTGTAGAGAAAAGGTTGAATTATAGAGTTAAGAAGTGGATGGCTCACAGATTGATTTGTCGTTTGCTTGTGTGTTGAGTCTTGTTGAATGTAATATTATAGAATGGTTATCTAGTCATGCTCTCCATGAATCTCTCTTGAAAGAAATAACTGTTAAAGATTTATTGTAGATAATTTGATGATTACATTGTCGACTCAGTCTTTTAAGTGTTTTAATTGGAACTTTCATCCCTTGTTTACCTTATTGCTTCCAGTGGGGTAAACTATATTTAATAGATGCTGTATTAAAATGGAATTGCGTTTGGTTCTAGACAAGTCCCAGCTTTAGTATCAGATTGATTTTGTTTTTCCTTGTAGAATTGGAGCTCTCAAAACTTCCTCCCACCTGCGCCCCCAACCCAACCCCAATTTTTTATTATGAAACAGTTTTAAGTACACAGGAATTTGGTAATATCAAACACCCATAGAGTAATCCTGTAGATTGCTTTATTGGCATCTTGCCATAAGTGTACATTATTTTTGGCCATGCGTGCCCGTGTGCTCAGTCACGCAGGCATGTCCCACTTTGTGTGACCCCATGGACTGTAGTCTGCCAGGCTCTGTCCATGGGATTTTCCAGGCAAGAATATTGGAATAGGTTTCCATTTCCTCCTTCAGGGGATCTTCCCAACCCAGGGATTGAATCACTATCTCCTGTGTATCTCTTGCATTGGCATGCAGCTTCTTTACTACTGAGCCATGTGGGAAGCCTTTTTGGCTATACGATTTGAAAACTAAACTGTGGACACTGTGACACTTCACCGCTAAATATGCCAACTTGCATTTCCAAAGATAAGAACATTTTCTTACACAGCCAAAATATCATTTTGTTAACTTTCTAATTAATAGTTTCTTATTGTTAATTTCTTAATGTAATCTAGTATCCATCCATGTTTAAATTTCCCCATTTGTGCTGGAAAGATCTTTATGGCTTTTTATACTTAATCCCACCAAACCAGGATCCTGTCAAGGTTTATTCACTACATTTGGCTAAATCTCTCTGATCTCTTCTAATCTAAAACAGTATCACCTCTCCATTTTATTTATTTTTTTTATCTTTTGGCCATGCCACACAGTATGTGGGATCTTAGTTTCCCAACTAGGGATTGAACCTGTGGCCCCTGCTGTGGAAGCACAGTTTTAACCACTGATGCCTTGGAAGTCCCATCATCTCTCCATTTTATAAAATGGATTTTTTTTTTTTTAAATAAAAGAGATCAAGCCAGTTATCTTTTAAAACAAGTCACATTCTGGATTTGTCTGATTTTTTTTCCCTCCTCATGGTGTAGTACTTCCTCCAGCTAACTGTAAGCTAGATTTAAAGAATCGTTAGTTTCAGGTTAAATACTTCGGGCAAGAAAAACTGAGTGTTTCTGTGTACTTTATATCGCTTCCCATCGCGGTCATATATTGTTAAGTCCTATTGTGGTCCTGAGTTTGATCACTTGGTTATGAGGGTTGTTCAGTTGCTAAGTCATGTCTTTGTGACTCCATGGACTGCAGCACACCAGGCTTCCCTATCCTTTACTATCTCCCCA
>SJYA01008389.1:0-16716 GCA_006410615.1 Neotragus moschatus
CTCTTGAGAGTCCCTTGGACTGCAAGGAGATCCAACCAGTCCATTCTGAAGGAGATCGGCCCTGGGAATATTTTGGAAGGAATGATGCTAAAACTGAAACTCCAGTACTTTTGCCACCTCATGGGAAGAGTTGATTTACTGGAAAAGACTGATGCTGGGAGGGATTGGGGGCAGGAGGAGAGGGGGACGACAGAGGATGAAATGGTTGGATGGCATCACTGACTCAATGGAGGTGAATCTGAGTGAACTATGAGAGTTGATGGACAGGGCGGCCTGGCGTGCTGCAATTCATGGGGTTGCAAAGAGTCGGACACGACTGAGCGACTGAACTGAACTGATTCTAATAAGAGATGGTATCTCACTGTAGTTTTGATTTAAATTTCTCTAATAATGAATGATGTTGACCATTTTTTTCATGAGCTTGTTATACATCTGTATAGTCTTGTTTGGAGAAATGTCTCTTCAGGTACCTGTCCCACCTTTTGATTGGGTTGCCTGCTTTTCTAGTGTTGAATTATATAAGCTGCTTGTATATTTTGGCAATTAATTTTTTATCAGCTATTTCCTTTGCTATCATTTTCTCCCATTCTGAGGGTTATCTTTTTACCTGGTTTGTAGTTTCCTTTGCTATGCAAAAGCTTTTAAGTTTAACTGGATCCCACTAGTTTATTTTTATTTTTATTTCCCTTACTCTGGGAGGTGGGTCATAGAAGATCTTGCTCTGATTTATGTCATTCAGTGTTCTGCCTATGTTCTCCTCTTACAGTTTAATAGTTTTTGGTCTTACATTTGGGTCTTTTAGGTACTGATCTAATTTCATTATTCTGCACATCGCTGTGTTGTTTTCCCAGCACCACTTATTGAAGAGTCTGTCTTTTCCCCTATTGCATATTCTTGACTCCTTTGTCAAAAATGAGGTACCCATCTATGAGTGGGTTTATCTCTGGGTTCTCTATCTTGTCCCAATCGTCTTTATTTCTGTTTTTGTGCCAGTACCACACTGTCTTGATGACTGTAGCTTTGTATTATACTCTGAAGTCAGGAAGGTTGATTCGTCCAGCTCCATTCTTCTTTCTCAAGAGTATTTTGGTTATTCAGGTACTGGAAACTTGGTATCCATTGTCAAAAGAGACAAAAGCAATGAGGACATAGTAATGGCAGTGGTTTTAAAATACTTGATGTCAAACCAGGTGTTGTGTTTTTTTTGTTTTTTTGTTTTTTTTTGCAATTATCATAGTACTTTTAGAATAAACAGAAACTATACAAGGCTCCAGATAAATCATCTCAGGAATCCATGTGATGATCATTATGGAATCATAGGCAACATTAAACATGTGGAGAGATATTTAAAGCTCAAGAAGGGAATTCTAAATTCAAACACAAGAACTGTTCACCATTCTTATCACTATGCATGATTTTTTAGCCCCTTTTAGTCATTTTAGGACATGTGCAGTGATAGATTATTAAAGTTTTAGTTTGTTTTCTCTGATGACTAATGATGTTGAACATTTTAAAAAAATATTCTATTGGCCGTTCATGTATCTGTTTCTTTCCCCCCTGGAAGTTTCTTTTCAAATGTGTTGCACAATTTAAGAATGATATCTGAGTTTATTATTACTAAGTTGTTGTAAAGATGGTTTATATATTCTAGATATGCTGCTACTGCTGCTGCTAAGTTGCTTCAGTCGTGTCCGACTCTGTGCGACCCCATAGATGGCAGCCCACCAGGCTTCCCCGTCCCTGGGATTCTCCAGGCAAGAACATTGGAGTAGAGTGCCATTTCCTTCTCCAATGCATGAAAGTGAGAAGTTAAAGTGAAGTTGCTCAGTCGTGTCTGACTCTTAGCGATCCCATGAACTGCAGCCCACCAGGCTCCTCCATCCATGGGATTTTCCCTGGTGGCTCAGATGGTAAAGCATCTGCCTACAATGTGGGAGACCCAGGTTTGATCTGTGGTTCAGGAAGATCCCTTGGAGAAGGAAATGGCACCTACTCCAGTACTCTTGTCTGGAAAATCCCATGGGCGGGGGAGTGTGGTAGGCTATAGTCCATGGGGTCGCAAAGATTGGACATGACTCTTTATATATATACACATAAACTTATGTAGTATATAAAATAGTATACATAAACGTTTATATATAAATATATTTACATTATATATGTGTATATATATGTCCTCAGCAGTGTTCAACTCTTTGCAGCTTCATGAGCTGTAGCCCACCAGCTTCCTCTTTACATGGGATTTTCCAGGCAAGAATACTGGAGTGGGTTGCCATTTCCTTCTCCACAATGTACCGATGAAAAACTCTTTACATTTTCTTAGTAATAATGCTAATTTAGCACTATTATGTATTCTAGATTATCCATATAAGAAAACAATGAACTTCAACCACTACTTTATGCAAAAATTAATGGAATATGTCAAACAGCTGGATGTTAAACTTAAGCCTGGAAAAGTACCTGATGTGGAGGTAGATCAATATTTAAGACCAGACATTATAAATAACCACTTGTGCAAAATCAGCATTTGTTAAACAATCTCTTCTTTTGCATTGAATTAACTTGACGTCTTTTTTTAAAAGAATCTCCACATTTATATTTTTTATGTATATTCTGTTTCAATACTATACAACATGGTTATGAGAGGTTTATACTAAGTTTTCAATTTTGGTAAAATTATTTTCCAATATCTTTCTTGAGAGTTCTTTTTCATCCTTGTTTCTTTTAAAATTTATATTTCAGTATAAATTTCAAAACATTATTTTTAGTTTCTTCAAATATCTGTGGTCTATATTTATTAGAATTGCTTTAAAATTATAAAAATTGATATGTTAAACATATTGAATCTGTTACTCTATCAACATAGCATATATATCCCTTTACTTAGATATTTACTTTTTATTTTACTTAGTATTTTATTCATATATAAATATTGACTATATTTTAAAAAATGCTCATAATATGCTCATCAAAGTTCATGTTTTGCAGTATTTTACATAACATTTTGTTTCTACTTTCAATTTTTAATTGCTTTTATAGAAATCCATTTGATATTTTGTGTTGAAATTCTATCCTGTGACCTTTTTTAGGTCTATTTTATTTTTTGGAGAGCCGTTCACAATTTTTACCTATATAGGGATGTTATCTGCCCATAAATGTATTTGCATGATTTTGCTCTTCTCTACACATCTGTGTATCCTTTACTTTTCTTACTTTGTTGCAATGGCTGGAGTCTTATAATGTAGAACAGAATTTGGAAAGGAGAGACTTGTTTCCAATCTTGAGAGAGAATTCATCATTAAGTATGAGGGTGGCTATAGTTTTTATACCAATGCCTTTTTTATCAGGTTGAGTAAACACTTTTCCTTATTTAGTAATAACTATCATGTGGGATATTTATTCATAAATATTTTCATTCATAAATATAAATAGAAGTGTATTAACTTGTATTCATCTATGGAAATGATTGCAAAAATTAGTCACAACTTAGCAACTGAACAACTGAAATGATGTTATTATCCTCTTTTATTCTGTTAATTTAGTGAATATAATTGATTATGTTTATGTTTTTCACTTAGAATAATATTTTATTCCTACATATGATCCTATGATTCCTACATATTCCTTCCTACATATGATCATGGTGAATTATTATTAAATAACTTAGCATATTTCATTTACTTTAATTTGTTTAATATCACAGTTAATAGAAGGAAAGAAATCATAAAGATCAGAGAAAAAAATAAATGAAAAGTAAATGAACAAAACAATAGCGAGGATCAACATCTTATCACTATTTTACATTCCCATCAACAGTGCTTCTAGCTTTCATTTTCTTGATAGTGTCCCTTGATGCACAAGAGCTTTTAATTTTAATCAAATCTAATTCTTCTATTTTTCTTGTGCTATTTGTGGCTTATCCAAGGCTATGAATATTTCTCCCTACCAAGAATTTTATATTTTTAGATGTGCATCTGACCCTTGATCTCTTTTGAGTTAGTATCCATTTATAGTGTAAGGTATGGTTCTGAATTCTTTTTGTTTTTTAATTTTGATACAAAAGATTTTCAGTACTATGTGTATATATGCTATTCAATGCCTATGGAATGGTGTTGGCAACCTTGTGAAAAAACAGTTGTCAATAGATATAAGGGTTATTTCTGGACCTTTATTTCTATTCTTTTGATCTTTGTTGTCTCATTATAATATATTGTTTTAATTACTGTAGTTTTTAGTAAGTTCAGCAAGAAGTGTGAGTCCTCCCAATTTTTCTTAATAAAGAACATTTCAAAACTATTTCAGACTACTTAGCTATTTAAGGTTTCTTGAAATGCCTTATGAATTTTAGGATCAATGTTTTCTTTCTGGAAAAAAAAGAATACTATTACTATCTAGATGGAAATTATTGAGTCTACAGATCACTGTGAGGAATTATGTTATCTTAATTATACTAATTGTTTAATCCATGAATATGAGATATGTTTCTATTTATAAGACTTTTAAAATTTCCTTAGAGTAACCTTTTATAGGTTTCAACAGCTATAGAAGGGGAGAGGCAGCTGGAGAAACCTTCTCTCTGAAAGTAACTATTGCTTCCCCAAGAACTCTTTCCTTGGGAACAAGGAAACGACTTAAAGTTTTTCTTAGAAGGAAGCAAGGACCTCAGAGACCCCTATTTGACCTGATCAGTATCCAGGCTCTGGTCACTGAAAACTGTAAGATCCATTGATGGGCCCTTCCTTCACACACACAGGGTCTTTTGATTAAATTTCTAAGCACTGTCACCATTTTTCCCCCAAATCATTTAACTGTATTTGATGTTTTGCTTTCAATAATTGTGTGTAGTATGAACCCCCAAATTGTAATTTCCATGATACACTTGTGATACAGCATGTATACAAATAACTTTTCTACAGTTATTCCTAAATCTTAAAGATAGGAACACCACCATATGTTTTATTTACAGTTGTTTCCTTTCTTCCAACAGCTGAAAAAAAAATTATATTTAAACTTTATTGAAAGTGACTTTTTAAAATTACAATTTGTTATTTTTCAAGCTGCTTCTTATTCTTCATGCAATATATTTCCTTACTCTCTCAATTCTTTCAAACAACATACTTATGATTGAATTCAGCTCTAATGATTGAATCTATCTTGAAAGGTTTTACTTTTGAAGTTTTATGCCCATTGCAAGTAGCCCGTTGGTGCAATGAAAGTGTTAATCACTCAGTTGTGTCCAACTCTTTGCAATCCCATGGACTGTAGGCCACCAGACTCCTGTGGCATCTTATACTCTCCTTAATCTGACCTGTTCCTTGTGATGAGATTTTTACCCCATGTGCCTCAAACAATTGCTTACATATTATAAACAAATGACCTTAGAATTTTGGGGTTTTGGCCAAATTGGTTTTGCTCAATTTTCTAAACATGTTCTTTCCATGTTCCTAACATCCATCCAAATCATTGGTCAAACTCCATGAATCAATACATATTGCACATCTGACATGTCTTTTTCCAATCAAGGTGAAAAACCAGATTTAGTGCCTGGACTTGTACTAATTGGGAGGATTTATATCTCTACTGACCTTCAAAGATTTTTTTTTTAAAAGAATGAATGGGGCTATTAGTTCTGCAGCTGTCTGCTTTGGGGTGATGCCTGCTTATTGCAGAACTCTTGGCATAAAAGTCACAAAATTCCCCTTCCTCTGTCCACTGATCAAAGTGATATACGTGCACATGTGCAATCACTTCAGAAGTGCCTGACTCTTTGCAACCCCATGGACCACTGTTATATTTCTTGAGCTGAAAAATATTTGTTGTATAGTGAACAAAGGATAAAAGAAATGAATGGAAAATATTTTCACTGAAACTGTTTTCTGTATAGACAGAGTTACATATTTTTAAAACTGTTTTTCATTAAAAATTAGTAAAATTTAGAAATAAAAATTAATAACAGAAAAATACAACATGTACATGGGATGGATGTGTAGCACACTGCTGTATTTAAAATCGATAACAAACAGGGATTTACCGAATAACATATGTAACTCTGCTCAATGTTATATGGCAGCCTGGATGGGAAGGGATTTTGAGAAAGAATTAATACATGTATATGTATTGCTATTAAGTCCCTTTGCTATTCACCTGAAACTATCACAACATTGTTAATTGACTATACTCTAATACAAAATTAAAAGTTTAAAAATTAAAAACTTAATTTGAAAAAAGAAAAATATAACAAATCAGATGATATTCATAAACTAATAAATTCTAAGAGCAGAGACGGTATTAATGTACAAGATATTTTTTAAGTGATCACATACTTTCAATTTTTTTTTCTTACATAAGCAGGACTAAAACAACTTGTGGCTTCCAAAATATACATAACTAAAATTCTTCCTAGATTCTGAAAAAGATGAGAAAAAAACCTCTATTCTCCAATACTACTCTCTTTTCCCCTATATTTTACTGAATGTATTCATTTTCCTTTCTAATAATGTTTATCTATTCAACATTTATCATAAACCAAAACTGCGCTATTTGCAGAAATTATTGCTAGGAAGTCTGCAAGTATTTCATGGAGTTGGACTGTTTAGAGAATACATTGAAATTACAGTCTAGTATTAAAATATTCTTTTATTTAAATAATCTTTTCTGATGGTTTATAAACCTAAGTTGCTGACATGAAAATAGATAATTTTTTTTGTTTTTGCTTTTTTATGCATCACAGTTTTTATCTTTAATGTTTCTTAATGCTAAAAAGATATTTGGATATGGTGTAATATTGTTACTTATGCATTAGAGTTTAAATTACCCATTCATTTTGTATTTCAAAAGTAGTTACATAACACTGTGTTACAATCAACATATTACTACCCACTATGATATATAAAAAATGAACAGAGTAAGTGAAAATATGTGATTTAGTTATATATATGAATACTACTGTTAAGTTGCTTCAGTCATGTCCGACTCTATGCAACTCCATAGACGGTAGCCCACCAGGCTCCCCCGTCCTTGGGCTTCTCCAGGCAAGAACACTGGAGTGGGTTGCCATTTCCTTCTCCAATATATATGAATATATGCATTTAATACAAGACAGTACATATACTAGTATATAGACCCAATTAAATATATAAAATATAACAAATATATATTTGCATATATATAGAGAGAGACAGAAAGATAGATAGATAGTCCAGGATTGCTGTTGTCTCAATAAATGGTAACAGTGTAACTATATTACCTTAATATTGCATTGCCTGGCAGTATATTACAGCAGTGAAGAACATGGAATGAGAGGAAGTTATACTCTGATTATTGGATCTTCAATTTTTTTTGTTTTGAATCATCGTCTTTTATGCTTATTACTCACCTGTTAAAATGGGAATAAAAAGAATATTTACCTCTTTGTATTATTAAAAAAATGACTGCTAAATGTCAATGAATTATCTATTTTATTTCATTTTACTGGGATTAAAGCTTATGGATGTATATACAGTGATGAAACTAGTAAAATTAGTTTCTGATTTTGCAGAACATTTTAAATAATATGAGTTGTTCTCTGCTAGGTCATTCTATCATTTCTTGCATTACTTTCTTCTCCCTGTTTTGTAGAAGCAATGATTTCTGTTGATATTATTTTCTTTATCTCATTGATATTCTTAACTGATTATGTATGTTGACCAATAATGTCTTTTTGACATTTGCATCAGTTGAATGAACATTGGAACACAAGCACATTTTATTGATCACTTGAAATCCTTTTTCTACTACACAATTTCCTAATGGCATTTTTCATCTGGTCATTTCTCAAGGTATAGATTAAGGGATTTAACATAGGAGTTATCATAGTGTAGAATACAGCAACTGCTTTATCAATAGGTAAAGTAACGGCTGGTCTCATGTAAGTAAATATGCTTGGCACAAAGAACAAGAGGATCGCTGTAATGTGGGAGATCAAGGTGGAGAGGGCTTTTTGCCTCGCCTCCAAGCTCCGTGTCCTTAAAGAGAGCAGAATGACTGTATAGGAGCCAACCAAGAGGAGGAAGATTAATAGACAGATGAACCCACTGTTGGCAGCAACAAAGAGTCCTAGAGTGTGGGTATCAGTGCAGGCAAGTTCGAGCAAAGGGTTGAGATCACACATAAAGTGGTCTATGATATTAGGGCCACAGAAGGGTAACCTGAAGATGAAGAGGATCTGAATGGTTGCATGAAGAAAGCCTCCTGTCCATGCCACTCCCACTAGCAACCAACACACCTGCCAGTTCATGATGGTAGTGTAGTGCAAGGGCTTGCAGATGGCCACGTAGCGGTCATAGGCCATTGCAGTCAGCAGGATAACATCAGCACCTGCAAATAAATGCTCTCCAAAAATCTGGCACATGCATTCAATGAAAGAGCTTGTTTTCTTCTTATGGAGTGAATCTACAATCAGTTTAGGGGTGTTGACACAGGAATAGCAGACATCAATAAAAGAGAGATGAGCCAGGAAAAAGTACATGGGAGACCCCAATAATGGGCTGGTAGTGATGGTGACCATAGTGAGCACATTTCCTATAACAGAGACAATGTAGACAACCAAAAAGACTACAAATATGACTTTCTGCATGTTTGGATTCTGTGTCAGCCCCAGTAGAATGAACTCTGTCACGTTGTTCCTGTTCTCCATGTATCTCATGTTATTGTTAACCACATAACCTTGGGGAGGGGGGAGGGAAAGATATTGTTTTAGTTCAACTTTGAGTTCATTAAACATATCTGCCTAATAAATAACACATGCCTAGATTCTTATGACATTTTTGTGATAAAAGATAATGTTCCAATCTGCTGAATACTGCTTATATATGACTGCAAGAATCTAAGAATATGAATGTAGTGAAGAAGAGGGTTTTGAAAGAGAATCTTGTATGTAGACCTAGTAAAGATTTTTGTGGACTAGGGTGGAGTGAGCTGAATTTCACTAAGGGGATGGAAGCCAGATATAAAGCTGTTATGAGACTAGTTAATATTAACTCTTTCAATGCACTGGTAATGAAAGAATAGTGAAATCCCAGGGCTTCTGTAGTACAGTTGCTAAATCAATTACCTCAATCCAATAACTTTGTAGTAGCTAATAAAATTATATAATGACTGATTTCCATGGGTACTACATGCAAACAAACAGTAAATGGTATTTTTTTCCCCTCAATTTGGCACATAATCTCAGAGCCTAAAGCTAGCAGTAATATTAATGATAATATTGTGGGAGTGCAAGCATACTCAGTCATGTCTGACTCTTTGCAAACACAAGAATTATAGTCCCCAGGGTCCTCTGTCCATGGGATTTCCCAGGCAAGAATACTGGAGTGGGTTGCCATTTCCTTCTATGGGGTATCTACCTGATTCAGTGATTGAACCCATGTATTCTGCATCTCTTGCATTGGCAGGCAGATTCTTTACCATGGCACCACCTAGAAAGCTAGACCTCAATTTAAATTAACAATACATAAATAAAACTGTTTTTTAGAAAATTTAATGAAAACTTACTATTGCTAAATTTTTTTCTCAGACATTTGGTTATTTAACCCTTGTTATAAACCTGTCAGATGATTAGTGCCATCATTTTTACACTTATTTTATGCATCAGGACAAAAGAATAGAGAAGATAAAGATCCTGCCCCATTCAAACAACTAATGAAAGGCAGATATAAGATTATTTCAGATTATACTTCTCACCTCTTTTTTACTGCAAATTCTTAAAACACATACTTTATATTAGGCTAAAATATACAATGTTGAGTTAGTAAACTCCTTTTGACATGATACAATAATTATAATTGCATGAATAGTATTTCAGAGGTAAATATATACAAAGCAGTTTCATTGACAATGAAAATACACATACATGCAGACCCAGACACGTGTATGCACAATATAACACACTGGAATTCCAAATGTTAATAACTATGTGGTACTGCTTTCACTGAAAGTCAGATTAGATTTTTTTTCCCTTTCCTTCACCTCATTTTCTTCTTCTCTTAATTTCCTTACAAATCATAGACAGACTGTTCTGTAAAATGCTGAAATGATGATCCTAGTGGTGGAATACATTGGTTTGAGAATCAAACAGACAATATCAGAATCTCGCTTTTCCTCACTTAAAACTCCTTGATCTGGGGTATATTTCATGACACCTTACATTCTTGTTTCCCCTAGTATCAAGTGAGAACAATATGTCCACCTCACAGGCTGTTATGAGAATTAATTGAGGAAACAAATATGAACATATCCATCACACTGCTGTAAAAACACAAAGGATGTTCAATTATTTTTATGACGTTTTATGAGCCCAGAAGATACTAAGATTTGACATTTTGAGTAATAAAACAGAGAAACATATTTAACCATGCAATAAATTGAGGAAGAAACATTTAAAATGTTAATTTTTTTAAGAAGCCACAGGGACTCATACCATTCATAGCAGTTAATCCTTGAAAGAATTATCCATGTGATTGCTTGAAATAAAAAGAGGATGACTTTTATCTTTTAAGACATTTCTGGCTTTTTGAGTGTGAAGTGTATTAAGTTTTGTTTTCATTCTCATTATTAAATTATCGAAAGAAGTGTGTCCTGGCAAAGAAGAATATCTAGGTATGGAGAGTTGGCTCCCTTAAATTTCTCAATCTCTATGAGCCTTAAGTTTTTCATGTATCAAACTAGGTTAGACATATTAACTAACTGTCTTTTGAAGGAAAGAGTGAGGATATAATGGTCTGTGGCTATATTTGAAAAGTGTTATGTATATGTATATGTGTATATATTTATATAAAGTAATTGTTGTTAATAAGCATTTAATAAACTTACCTTCTGATCTTTAGGAGATTTTAGTGATATCTGAGGTTGTTCAGAAGTAATTCCATTTTAAATTGACTTCCACATGGGCTAAGTAACTTTCAGTTTGAAAAATTTGACATACTCATAAAGACACTAGTTAGATTATGGAGTGTCACAGTAGACATGCCATTGTTTTTATAAATCTAAATCTTTTCTTCTAGATGAAAGATCTACAAAGTTTCCACAGACTACCTGGGAATTGAATTTAGAATGGATTAATTTTGAACATTATGCAGAAATAATCTTCTATAAAATGATTGTAGTCCCAGACACAAGAAGAAGAAAGAGTGGTGGAAATACATAAAAGTGAATCATTCCAACCTTGATTAAACTTGTTCTGGAGATGTAAACAATAAAAAAGAATTTTCACCTGCAATGCATGGATATTTAAACAGGTTTCCACAAACGTTCAAGGACTTCCTCTTTTAGATGTTATTATCTCTCCTTGGAATTAATTATCTCCTTTGATGGAAAGGCTTTGTCTCAGAGGCAGGTATTCTGAAGAGACATGTTTGAGAAACACCCATTCTGGGTGGGGAATTGTATTCTCTGCACTTGCAACAAAAATATATGAATCCTTTTTCTCTATCTGAACCTGGGTTCTAAGAAAGTTGAATGTCATGTGAATACCAATGATGACATAATTCCAGCATCATTCCAGTTAACTTAAGGATACATCTCAGACAGAAAACTTTATCTTTTTAACACTGTTAAAACTTTTCTGGAAACTGAATATTGATTACTTAAGAGAGCAGTGAGGGCATAAAATTATTGGTATTTTTTTCAGAGTAATTAAATCCCAAACCAACTCTTCACATTCATCAGAGGGCTATGGATGTAAATATAAAATCTAATAGGATATAGATAATTTATCTCTGGGAACCATGTGATGGTCAGGAAGGATCACTGCTGCTGCTGCTGCTGCTGCTGCTAAGTCGCTACAGTCGTGTCCGACTCTGTGCAACCCCATAGACGGCACCCCACCATGCTCCCCCGTCCCTGGGATTCTCCAGACAAGAACATTGGAGTGGGTTTCCATTTCGTTCTCCAATGCATGAAAGTGAAAAGTGAAAGTGAAGTCACTCAGTCGTGTCCGACTCCTAGTGACCCAATGGACTGCAGCCTACCAGGCTCCTCTGTCCATGGGATTTTCCAGGCAAGAGTACTGGAATGGGTTGCCATTGCCTTTTCCAACAAGGATCACTAGACAACATTAAACATATGGAGAGATATATAAAGCACAAAAAGTTTGAAAATTTTAGTTGGTCAGTCAGGTCTGACTCTGCAAGTCCAAGGGCTGTAAACTGCCAGGCTCCTCTGTCCATGGAATATTCGAGACAAGAATACTGTAGTGGATTGTCATTTCCTTCTCCTGGGGATCTTCCTAAAACAGGGACTGAACTTGGGTCTCCTGCATTTCAGAAGGATTCTTCACCTTCTGAAGCCACAACGGAAGTTACTGAAAGGAGGCTTAAATCAAACACAAATATTGTTCTTCTGTTCAGTTCATTTCAGTCTCTCAGTCGTGTCCGACTCTTTGCGACTGCATGAATTGCAGCACACCAGACCTCCCTGTTCATCACCAACACAGGAAGATCACACAAACTCTTGTCCATCGAGTCGATGATGCCAACCAGTCATCTCATCCTCTGTGGTCCCCTTCTCTTCCTGTCCCTAATACCTCCCAGGATCAGAGTCTTTTCCAATGAGTCAACTCGTCACATGAAGTGGCCAAATTATTGCAGTTTCTGCTTTAGCATCAGTCCTTTTAAAGAGCACCCTGGACTGATTTCCTTTAGAATGGACTGGTTGGATCTCCTTGCAGTCCAAGGAACTCTCAAGAGTCTTCTCCAACACCACAGTTCAAAAGCATCAATTTTTCAGTGTTCAGCTTTCTTCACAGTCCAACTCTCACATCTATACCTGACCACTGGAAAAACTATAACCTTGACTAGACAGACCTTTGTTGGCAAACAATGTCTCTGCTTTTGAATATGCTGTCTAGGTTGGTCATAACTTTCCTTCCAAGGAGTCTTTTAATTTCATTGCTGCAATCTCAACTTGCAGTGATTTTGGTGCCCAGAAAAATAAAGTTTGACATTGTTTCCCTACCTATTTCCCATTAAGTGATGGGACTAGATGACATGATCTTAGATTTCTGAATGTTGAGATTTAAGCCAACTTTTTTGCTATACTCTTTCATTTTCATCAAGAGGCTTTTTAGTTCCTCTACATTTTCTGTGATAAGAGCAGTGTCATCTGCATATCAGAGGTTACTGATATTTCTCCTGGCAATCTAGACGCCAGCTTGCGCTTCTTCCATCCCAGTGTTTTTCATGATGTACTCTGCATAGAAGTTAAATAAGCAGGGTGACAATATACAGCCTTGATGTACTCCTTTTCCTATTCGGAACCAGTCTGTTGTTCCATGTCCAGTTCTAACTGTTGCTTCCTTACTTGCATGTAGGTTTCTCAAGAGGCAGGTCAGGTAGTCTTGTTTGTATTCCCGTCTCTTTCAGAATTTTCCACATTTTATTGTGATCCATAGAGTCAAAAGCTTTGGCACAGTCAAGAAAGTAGAAATGTTTTTCTGGAACTTAATTGCGTTTTCCATGCTCCAGCAGATGTTGGCAATTTGATCTCTGGTTCCTCTGCCTTTTCTAAAACCAGCTTGAACATCTGGAGGTCCATAGTTCACGTATTGCTGAAGCTTGGCTTGGAAAATTTTGAGCATTACTTTACTAGCATGTGAGATGAGTGCAATTGTGCAGTTGTTTGAGCATTCTCTGGCATTGCCTTTCTTTGGGATTTGAATGAAAACTGACTTTTTTCAGTCCTTTGGCCATGGCTGTTTTCCAAATTTGCTGGCATGTTGAGTGTAGCACTTTCACAGCATCGTCTTTTAGGATTTGAAGTAGCTTAACTGGAATTCCATCCTCTCCACTAGCTTTGTTCATAGTGATGCTTTCTAAGGCCAACTTGACTTCACTTTCCACTTCACTTTCACATTCTGATGTTTCCTCTATTTCTTTGCATTGATCGCTGAGGAAGGCTTTTTAAAAATCTCTTCTTGCTATTCTTTGGACCTCTGCATTCAGATGCTTATATATTTCCTTTTCTCCTTTGTTTTTTGCTTCTCTTCTTTTTGCAGCTATTTGTAAGGCCTCCTCAGGCAGCCATTTTGCCCTTTTGCATTTCTTTTACATGGGGATGATGTTGATCCTTGTCTCCTGTACTATGTCATGAACCTCATTCCATAGTTCATCAGGCACTCTATCTATCAGATCTAGTCCCTTAAATCTATTTCTCACTTCCACTGTATAATCATGAGGGAATTGATTTAGGTCATACCTGAATGGTCTAGTGGTTTTCCCTACTTTCTTCAGTTTAAGTCTGAATTTGGCAATAAGGAGTTCATGATCTGAGCCACAGTCAGCTCCCTGAATTGTTTTTGCTCACTGTATAAAGCCTCTCCATCTTTGGCTGCAAAGAATATAATCAATCTAATTTCGGTGTTGACCATCTGGTAATGTCCATGTGTAGAGTCTTCTCTTGTGTTGTTGAAAGAGGGTGTTTGCTATGACCAATGCGTTCTCTTGGCAAAACTCTATTAGTCTTTGCCTTGCTTCATTCTGTATTCCAAGGCCAAATTTGCCTGTTGCCCCAGGTGTTTCTTGATTTCCTACTTTTGCATTCCAGTCCCCTATAATGAAAAGGACATCTTTTTCAAGTATTATTTCTAAAAGGACTTGTTGGTCTTCAAAGAACCATTCAACTTCAGTTTCTTCAGCGCTACTGGCTGGGGCATAGACTTGGATTACTGTGATATTGAATGGTTTGCCTTGGAAATGAACACAGATCATTCTGTTGTTTTTGAAATTGCATCGAAGTACTGCATTTCAGACTCTTCTGTTGACCATGATGGCTACTCCATTTCTTCTAAGGGATTCTGGCCCATAGTAGTAGATATAATGATCATCTGAGTTAAATTCACCCATTCCAGTCCATTTTAGTTCCCTGACTTCTAGAATGTTGACCCTGACTCTTGACATCTGTTTGACTACCTCCAATTTTCTTTGATTCATGGACCTAACATTCCAGGTTCCTATGCAATATTGCTCTTTACAGCATCAGACTTTGCTTCGATCACCAGTCACATCCACAGCTGGGTATTGTTTGTGCTTTGGCTCCATCCCTTTATTCTTTATGGAGTTATTTCTCCACTGATCTCCAGCAGCATATTGGGCACCTACTGACCTGGGGAGTTCTTCTTTCAGTATCCTATCATTTTGCCTTTTCATACTGTTCATGGGGGTTCTCAAGGCAAGAATACTGTAGTGGTTTGCCATTCCCTTCTCCAGTGAACCACATTCTGTGAGACCTCTCCACCATGATCTGCCCGTCTTGGGTGGTCCCACAGGGCATGGCTTAGTTTCATTGAGTTAGACAAGGCTGTGATCTGTGTGATTAGATTGACTAGTTTTCTGTGATTATGGTTTGTCTGTCTGCCCTCTGATGCCTCTCACAATACCTACCATCTTACTTGGGTTTCTTTTACATTGCATGTGGGATATCTCTTCACGGCTGCTCCAGCAAAGTGCAGCTGCTGCTCCCTACTTTGGATGAGGGATATCTCCTCACAGCCACCCCTCCTGACCTTGAACGTGGAGTAGCTCCTCTCAGCCTTCCTGTGCCCACATAGCCATCACTCCTTGGGCGTGGGATTGCTCCTCTCGGCCACATCCCTGACCTCGGGCATGGGGTAGCTCCTCCCAGCCGCTGCCCCTGACCTCAGGCGAGGGTTAGCTCCTCGAGGCCACACTTCTGGACGGTCCATTGCAGCCAGCATCCCTTCTTCTAATTCTATATTGTTTTTCATTCAGTTATTCTAGGAGGCATGTAGCAATAAATTCCTGTTGTTTTAATTAACATTTCTTAGTGACTACTAAGGGCTTCCCTAGTGGCTCAGAGGTTAAAGCATCTGCCTCCAATGTGGGAGACCTGGGTTCAATCCCTGTGTTGGGAAGATCCCCTAGAGAAGGTAATGTTAAACCTCTACAGTAGTCTTGCCTGGAGAATCCTATGGAGGAGAAGCCTGGTAGGATACAGTCCATGGGGTCTCAGAGAGTCAGATACCACTGAGCAACTTCACATTCACTTTCATTAGTGACTACTAGTATATTATAGCGGAATGGAATGAAAAGTAGGAAGTCAAGAAACAACTGGAGTAACAGGCAAATTTGGCCTTGGAATGAGGAATGAGGTAGGGCAAAAACTAAAAGAGCTTTGCCAAGAAAATGCACTGGTCATAGCAAACATCTTATTCCAACAACACAAGAGAAGACTCTACACATGGACATCACCAGATGATCAACACCAAAATCAGATTGATTATATTCTTTGCAGCCAAATATGGAGAAGCTCTATACAGTCAACAAAACCAAGACCAGGAGCTGACTCTAACTCAGATCATGAACTCCTTATTATTAAATTAAGATTCAAATTTAACAAAGTAAGGAAAACCGCTAGACCATTCCAGTATGATGTAAATCAAATCTGTTATGATTATACAGCGGAAGTGAAAAATAAATTTAAGGGCCTAAATCTGATAGNCCAAGACCAGGAGCTGACTCTAACTCAGATCATGAACTCCTTATTATTAAATTAAGATTCAAATTTAACAAAGTAAGGAAAACCGCTAGACCATTCCAGTATGATGTAAATCAAATCTGTTATGATTATACAGCGGAAGTGAAAAATAAATTTAAGGGCCTAAATCTGATAGATAGAGTACCTGATGAACTATGAAATGAGGTTCATGACATTGTACAGGAGACA